>JAQFZM010000554.1:0-29725 GCA_034695785.1 Galumna obvia
AACCTTTCCTATACGTTGTATCATGGTCAAATCTCTATTATAAAGAGAAAGTACTGACCAATGAGTATAAATAATGTTCTCAAAAGTTGAACTCAAAGGAAAAGAATGATTTTTAATAAGACCTCAATTATTTTTTATTTGTAAACATTTTTTCTATATATACTTTTTGCTTGATGATATTTTCAAGCGGACAATTTAAAAAGTGCGACTAAAATAAAACTTAAGTTTAATTCTGAAGTTAAAGAAATTAAATTATAAAATGAACTGAAAAAGAACTCAAACAAAAGGGAAAATCGGATAAAACTTACTTTAGAGTCGACTTTTGAGAGAAACCTTTTGACAAAACCGGATAAAACAAATCTTTCCATAATTTTAAACTTTATATAAAAAAATATAACAAATACTGTATCGGATATCCAACAATTTTCAGTAAATTATGTGTAATTCGAAGCAAAACTTCTCTGAAAAATGAGTTGTCTTACGATCTGCGATATGAGTGACAGAAGAGAAATGAATAAATATTTGGGATATCCTTCTGTTTTATAAGATTATTAGTTAATGGTCGCCATGTCGTCACTATCACTGGTTATCTCATTCAAAGTTCGAACGATTCGCTATTCATTGAAATGTTTGCCATCAGACGAGTCAGAGTCAGAGTCAGACATTCCATTAGATTCAAATCGAAAAGAGAATTACCTGTTATTCAAAGTTGAGAACAAGTTTGTGGTACTTTCGCCTCATATGACGTTTAGTTAAAGCTCTCAAATCAATATCAAGGCTAACAAATGTTGAAAAACTTGCCTTTCATTAATAACTTTTGATTTTGAGATTTTGTAAACAATTATTATTCATAAAAAGAGTCGATCTTTCGATTAAACATTTGTTGAAATTTATTAAAATGACTGAATTTTTAGCGAATAATTTTATTTTTGCGTTTAATCTAATTAACAAACAAATCATATTTAACTAAAAATGTAATTTCATTTGAAATCTGCAGATTTGAGCTTGTTCAATTTACTCATTTTAATAAGATTAACCTAGATAATCCCATTTATGAGATAATTACTGAATTACAAGTTATTTAACTTTATTTCCAACAAATTTTTAGTACTTTTTATAAATTACCGAATTCTTCGACAGAATGTTGCAAGTTTCATTATCACCATTTAAACCAACTAGGACAATCAGTATCTTTAATTACCACTATTATTAAACAATATATCAATTTATCGGATCCACACTTAAAAATTAATATAAAATGTAATGAATTTTACTAAAAATATAAAATAATTAATTTATTGACGACTCTTTAATTATATTAAATTTTAAACTATATATAGATATCGATATATTCGGTCATTTGCTGGTTATGTTCATTCCTTAATAACTTTATGCCGAAAAAGTCAAATCTCTTACTCATTGTTTTGTATAAAAACCAAAATTTCAAATAACTTTTATATTAACTCTTTTTTATTAATAAAGAATTGTTTTGAAGGCTTAAAATGAGACGAAAAGTCAATTAAAAGTTAGGAAATACTTATTTATTTAATCTCTGGATCTCTAAACACATTATTATTCTAATCAAAAGTAAATCAAATAATTTATTAAAATTGCATAAACAATAAACTTGTAAAAAAAATCATTTAAAACCATTAAGTTCACTATGAGCTTGAGTAAATAAAAGATATTACCTAGAATAAAATCTTACTAATATAAGATATATTACATAATGATTAATTTATGATCGATACGTATATAGAGGAAAACATGACCTAGTTATAATATAGCAATATTACAAGATCAAACAAAGCTATTCCCTTAATAAATACCTAAATTAATTAATTGTTTTAAAGATCGATGTTTTTATATAAATAACAAAAATTAGTTTTCATTCATTTTTTTATATCACATCTGATATTAAAATAAGATTTTGATCGATAAAACAATCGAAAAAACCATTAAAAGTTGCCAAAAGATTACTTATTATTAAATTTAAATAACTTTTTAAAGATTGTAATAATAAAGAATCAAAAAAATTATTGAAATGAGAAATAAAATCCCCGAAAATAAGTTCTATTGATGTGATTCGTTTACATATTAAATGTGTTCACATTTAACGGTTTCATTGTTTCCACACAAAACTCTTTTCCTTCAAAACAATTCTTTATTTATTAGATTTCAATTATTTAGAATAGAGTAAGGATTAGCCCTTAAAAAATGGAGGACTGGTTTACTCTTTTGGCTGAAATGGGTTTAGCGGTTAAATTATCTCATTTCTAATGAAAAAGTGTTTATTATTTAAAAATGTTATACAAATAAAGTTGAAGACATCGCGAGAGGAGATTAAAGGCCATAACAATTGATAATTGGATATTGGATTCGATTCAGATATAAAAATATAATTACTTTTGATTTAATGATTGAATAAATGAAAATTAAATTTAAAGTTTGTAGTTATAAGTTATAACTCCTCTCGAATTTAGTGATTCAACAAAATTATAAACACTTTTTTTCAATAGTTTTTGACTTTAATTCAATTACTAAACCATTACTCGACTAAAGAGGACTCTTTTTTTGGTTCATTAGATTCAGCCAAAAGATTAAGTGATTTGTTTACTTATGTTTGATAATGTAATATGATTAAAATGAACTTGCTCAATCTGCTTAATTATGATAAACTTTAATATTTATATCGTTTTGTATTTAATAATAATTATTCAAATGATATGAAAATCACTCCTTTTTTAAGATTTAAATGAATATATTTTGTAATAATTAAATATAAAACTGAAGTCAAACCTCAAAAGCTATGATAATCATCAAAATCACCGAAAAAGTGACCAAAAATCTCAGCGAAAAGAAAACGATTTAAATATAAATTAATATCAAATATTAATATCAATAATAATACTAATAATCGTTAAATCAAAGATGTTTTCAAAGATGATTTCCGGTCAAAAAGAGTTAAAACTGATGTGAAGTCAATTTCTCTTTCTTTTAGATCTCTTGGAAGTGGTTTTGTCTGTATTTTTGTCAATAATTTTCCTTTTTTTATCCAAAGAGTCATTAATAGACTTTTGTTTGGATCGAGTGATTCGTTCATTAGTTTTGTCTAAATTTTTGACCAAATTTTGAGAACAATTGTTCTTTGATTTAGTATTTGTTTTTCGATTAATCGCTTTTTTATGTTTGTCTGCATTCAAATCTTCAGATCCGTTGTCTTCTACGACATCGTTAGACCCGTTATCACATGTATTGTTGCTATCGATGGTATGACCGGAAGCGGCGGCGCTCACCATCTGATCAATGAGTTCATCAGTAATTTGATTGGCAATTGTCTGTCGGTTAGTGTCGGGTGAAGTCCGGGAGAAGTATTTGTTTCTAATCTTTGCGTTCCAACACTGAATCGCTTCTATTTCTGACCGAAAAGACTTCAATGTCTCTAAATGTGATGTTTGGCTGTCATTAAAGGACTGATCGCCCAAAGCCTCGAACTGTTCGATCTGTTGTTCAATTTCAGACTTCAGTTGTTCACAGGTGGCCGTCGACTCCATTTGTCTTAATCTCAAATAAGACTTCAACTGTTCGTTCTCTTTGGTTAACAGATCTCTTTTGTGTCGCAAACGTTGTGTTTCATCCAATAGTTCCGTCGCCTCTCGTTCTTCACCAGAAACCGATTGAGACATCGCTTAAGTCACAAATGAGTCACAACTGATTCAAATCAAAAAATATATTTTAATTAAATTCACAAAAATTTTATAAAAATTATGTTTTGTTTTGCATTAAACCAATACTCGTTTGTTTCGATCCGTTTCTATGGAAACATTAGAGAAGCGCTCATTTCAAACATCTTTTTATCAATAATTCATCGATAATTCAATGACAACTCATATTCTTTATTACTAATAAAATATTAGTAATATGACCTAGTATCATATATAGTATAAACCCTTTGGTGATTATCTTCAAACAAATATTTATCTAAACTTATCATAACTTATGATTCATAAGATTTTGTAGTGATTTCTCTAACGTTTGAATTGATTTCTATAGAAATATATTATTAGAAATATTTTCGACAAAAAATGAGTAAAGTCTGGTTATCAAAGGTTTGCTTATTTTCAAAATAATTTTTATAGAAATATATAAAATTTATGAAAACCAAATGAGAATTAAGAATAAGTGGTTCTAAAATCAAAACTCATGGCATATATGCTTTTCAGTCATTTATTAAAAATACAATTGTCTGGAGATTTGAAAATAATTTCGTTGATATACTTTCATAAATCAATTCTGTTTAGACTACGATTGGGATTTCAAATCCATTTTCAAACCCAAACTTTTTCACTCATTTTTTTACAAAACTTTAGACTTTTTATAAACTGATTAAAATATTTGAAAACATTATAAAATGAGGAAAACCCGAATTGCTTTATCTAAAGACTCGAACCGACCCGAAAGTAAAATTAAAACCTAAAACCAGGTCGTTTTGTATGAAATCGGTTAACCGACTCTGGCCTCTAGTTTAGAGCACAACACATACATTTGTGAGTATATCCTCTTTTCAAAGTTACATTCAGAAGATAAACCAATTTTTGTTAAACTCTTTTATTGCAGACAATAAATCGATGAATGATTAAGAATTGGAGAACTTTTACCACTTTTACAGACATTTCATTTGAAACATAAATGAAATAAAAGCACACATTCAGAAA
This sequence comes from Galumna obvia, assembly GCA_034695785.1. Classification (NCBI taxonomy): domain Eukaryota; kingdom Metazoa; phylum Arthropoda; class Arachnida; order Sarcoptiformes; family Galumnidae; genus Galumna; species Galumna obvia. Next base: position 4,716 of record JAQFZM010000554.1, read on the forward strand.
CTGATCTTCTCTTAAACATAAGTCACCTTTACTTTACTTTTCATCATTTACTCAACAATTCTAACCTTTAAATCAATAAAACTTATAAAATCTGAAATCATTTATAACCTCAAATAAAATCTTATAAGAATTTAATGGCATTTATTGTCAAAACTAATTCAAATGCCTTCGAATATAACACTTTTGACAATAATTTCAAACGACATAATAATCTTTTGATTAAAATGTCATTTCTTTAAGAACTAATATTTGGTTTACAACTAATAAATTCTATTTTCTATTATTATTTTCCTATTTCTGACTAGGATTAGCAACGGCAATTCAATTAATTAGTTTTTCATTAGTTTTAAATTAAAATTTGAACACAAATTAGTCTAAATGTTAAAAGAGTTGACAATAAATCAATTTTTAAGAATATTCTTATAATGAAATAATTTAAAGAATTAATTTTTAGAAATTATTTATTAATAATTAGTTAATTAAAACTTGTGATCACTTATTCTGATCGCTAACGATGAGAAGCTCTCAGAGGAATTGGAGTAAATAGAGATGAGTTATCTCAGATGACTTTAGTGCTAACGGGAGACCTCACATCACTTACAAAAAGTCAACCATAATTATAATTAAGATAATCATAAAAGAGTACAACCCCTCTGTAACCCGTCTATGGAGAGTCTGTTCACTTGTCTAGAGTCTAGACATAAGACGTCGGCAAAAATACCGATAGAAGTCAATAAAATGATTACTTAATCCATTCTAAACACAGAATAATAATAGAAATGTATATTGAATTTGACATTTGATTTGTTATAATTATTGTTCTAATCATAGACTCATAGCTTTAGTTTATTAATAAAATTTAGTTCAAATGACATAAAAAGAAAGTATACATATCAAAGAAATACCTTACTTACATCTATAGGGTTTATTTGAGGCCTTTCTTTATTAAAAAGTGAATGCTTAAAGTCTGACCCTCTTCTTAGTGACCATAACCTTAATCACATTCAAGAAATGTTTGAGACCAACATCTGTTCAATTGTGTGTTACACTTCTCATTAATATTTAAGTAATTGAGTAAAGGATTGCATTGTTTTGCATTTATTCTGGAAAACATAGATTTCTGAATGAAATTCATTTGTTATTAAAACTAAAAATTTTATAAAAAAAAGTGTGAAAAAAGTGTGAATTACTTTATTGGAAGCGATTCTAATATTGGTATCGATTAGAGGTTTTGTGAGAAGACAAGTGTTTTATTGAATATGTGTTTAATGTTTTTGAGACAAAACAACGCAACTCTTTGTTTAGAGAAAGGGATACAATCAGTTCACTGTTGACCAAAAGCTGAGATAAAATCTCTTTCAGATAATTAATCATAAGTCAGAGTAATATCTCTTCGGATGGTTTCAGTCAGATATGGACTGATTTATCGAAAATAACTGACAGACCAGTGCTTCCAATAGAGAATGTCATCAATCACTGAACTAACAGACAATTAATGGTAAAATACTCACTACTTTACAATAGAGTCGATTAGAATCGGACAATCGTCTAATGAAGTACAGCACAGAATTTCATAAATAGCGTGTCTTTCCATTAGAATATGAAACATAAAAATGAATAAAAGCTATAATTTAATTATGAATTTAATATCTTTTCTCTCATAAATTTGATGGAATCGTGAAATTCAATTAAAAATTTCCGATGAATTACTCGATTGAATGAAAAACGAAAACACAGCCAACAAATAGTGGAAACCAAAGAACACAAACAGTCTGTTTGAGAAACAATTTGATCGCATCGATGCCATCGAATTGAATTTTGTCTTCAACTCAAGTAATGTTTTGATCGATTATATAATTTGGTCGCAAACTTACACTTCACTTATTCTGACTTTTGATAAGAAATAAAAAAAAAATAAAAGTGAAAAACAAAAAAACTATTTTAATTTCATGAGTTTTGCGACACTTTTTTTGTTCTCCAATTAATTATTTTTTCATTTATATTCAAACATTAAATTCTAATTATAAAAAGTCATTCAACAGACAATTTAAAGACTATAATGAGATTCACGACTCCTCAACAGATAATTAACTACAGAATGTGTTCCGATATCTTGAGCTTCGTTTCAATGGATATTTGTGTTGGGAATTGATTACCAGAAGAATTTCAGTGAAAACATCGGGCGATAATGTGAATGAATTTTGTTTTTTCTTCAGCACTTGTCTACTATTTTACACGAGAATCGAGTCGGAGCTCAAGTTTTATAGGACTCACTCTATGTCTAATGTTGTGTAATGTGGGCTAACTTTGACTTTCAAAAGTCATATATCAATATTAAGAGCACAACAGAAAGCAATTGAAAAGTTTTGTATCCATTCCCTGAATGCCTGAGTACTGAATGATGAGAATTATTCTATTTTATAAACTCTATAAAACCCTCTTTTCGTCCTGACTTTTATAGACTGGGATCTAAATCTCCCCACAATTTCTATGGAAGTGAAGAGTTTTCTCATAAATTGTAATCTTTTTTATTCGAAGCCTTTTTCTCAATGAAATGAACTCCAATTGAATACAATATCGAAATATAAAGAAAATGTTATAAAAATATTTTACACTTATTTTCTCAAAATATGTTTAGTAATCAAAATTAATGGCATCCCTTCCATTCTCTTCCCTTCCCTTCCTATTAGAAGAATATTTTGGTTATATTTAGCGTTAATTTTGGAAAATGTTTTTTTTTGAAAGAATATAACTTTAATATTCTTCTGACTTATTATTCATTGCATACAAACACAACACATGAATAATAAATTAATTTGTAGTCAAATATTTCTCAACAAAAGACGGTTTCAAATTGGAGTGGAATTATTCGGCGATTAGTTCTTCTTTATGTCATAGAAATGAACGAAAATTTTCTTTAAATTTGATTACTTTTGTATGAAAAAAACGACTTTAAAAGAACAATAAAACTAAGAATTATTAGAATTCCAACGAAATAAAAGACAAAATTTAGTGGAAAACGTTTTTTTCAAAAGAATATTATATTACCCGAAGAAAAAGTGGAGAAAACGAGAAGAAAACTCTAAGAGAATGAAAATTGGATGAAAGCCTTTGAGTAGGAATTGCGCAGAAACTCTACAAAACTGGTAGGTCTGCTCTTTCTGATGCCTTTGATAGAGTCATACCTTTGACTTCAGCACAAACAGAGCACATATTCTGTTCTCATCTATTTGTTGTGTTCACTGGATCTGAGTCTCTATCAGACTCTCTTTAAATATAAGTCAGTATTAATATTATTTGTAGGCAATAATTTGAGTCAACGGTTGTCTTAAAAATCGCTTATAAAGTGTTATACAAATTGTTTACAAAAGAGAAACACTTTTGTCAGTAATACCTGTGCCAACTGCCAACTGACTCTTGAGAATCACTTGAAAATGTCTTCAAGTTTTCCAAAGCATTTTTGTTTTCATCGGTTCGTTAGCTTTTTGTGTGGAGTGAGTATTGAGTATAATATTTGTTGAAACATTCACTACTATTTACTATAGGAATACCGATCCTCTCAACTATACTCTACTATTTCTTTCTTATATTTTGTGGATCGATATTTGTTTTATTTGTATTTCTAAACCTTTTATACTATCGTTGGAGAGTGTAGTGAGAGTGTAGTAGTTGAGTGTTGTGCCGGTAAAACACTATCAGAGCTCAGTATCAGATACTCTTAATTCAATTTTCTCTTATTTGTTGAGTTTCTCCGAATCTTTTGTTGCTGTTTTCGGGTAATATTAAACCAAGAGAGCAATCAAACGATAATTTGATGACATTATTCATGATATCTGAGCTCTGAATGACTCTTTTGTTCTGAAAACAGATTAACAAAATGAGCACAACATTAGTTCCCTGAATAAATACCTTCTCTAATAAATTGAAGAACTTTATTGTTCTGATTAACAAAAATACCTAATTTTAAGCTAATTTCTATAAATCATTTCTTATGATTTAAACCAATTCATAAAAATTTAATTTAATGTTAAATTCCAGAGAAATTTATCTGAAATTTTAGACAATAAAAAAAGTCGATTAGTTTAGAGTCAAAAATTTTATTGACTCTATTTGTAGGCGTTTGCCAACAGTTTATTGCCATTTATTTTGCTTTTTATTATTAACTGGAAATAATGTCGACAATATTCTCATAAATAATAGGATAAAAATCCAAATGCAATGTATAGTCGAGCCATATATGCCATGTATGCAATGTATTCCTCTGTATTCCTCTGTCACTTCCACTGCATTTCTTTGCCTTTCAATGCCTTTCAATGCCTTCTCTATGTCTTTTCATTGGATTTGATGCCTTCTTCTTAGTTCAAATGATTACCTAGCTTAGTTGAATGGGCCATTTTTCTAACTCAAACTACTGCCAGTTATAGTATATTGTTTTTAAACTAGCTGAATTATGTAAGATTTTGGTTAATACCATTAAATCTTTGTATAGTTTGTGTAGTCCTTTATTTTGTGACTTTTATGTGAATGTTTTTCACTGAAAAATGTCTTTTCCTAAAAGAATGGCTGAAAGAATGGCTGAAAGAATGGCTGAAAGGCAAAGAAGTGGAAAGGAGTGGAAAAGAGTGGAAAAGAGTGAAAATATGTTAATTAATCATTTATTCGTAGTCTTTGCTATTATTCTAAGCATAAACGCTTTGACTGAACTCATGACCCGATTTTCAGTTGTAATACTGAGTCCATCCTTTGATCGTAAATATAGTCGCAGTTTATTAATACCGAAAATAATTGTCTGGAAAATTGAATTAATGTCTGTAATAACCGTTAACTTAGAATATCTATATTTTATATCCTAGTTATTGATCATCGGCTCATTCGTAGTGATTATCAAAAAAGACTGTCGCGCTATTCCACTGCCAAACGATGACAAACTGTGGTCAACGTTTGTAACTAATAATAGCTTTATGGAGGACTTCATTAACCACTTTTATGACACAATACAAATCTATCACATAATAGTGATGAGCCTCGACTTAATCCTATTTCTATTAGCTTTCATTAATATCTCGCCCTCACAAGAAGACATCAGATTCGGTTTCCATCTACTCGTGAGTTGACTATAAAAAGCCTAATTTAATGACATTATCAGTGAATCGTATCTGAAAGCCATTCATTGTTATTCAAATTGAGAATCGCTTCCAAACAAAATCGATTCACAATTCAATTATTCCGGTTTTGATTCAATCTTTTTCTTTATTTTTTGCTTTTTTTTCATTGTTTGCGTTTAATCGCAACCAAACAAAAGGTGATCCTAATATTGGGCGGAATAACTCTATTGACATCATATGCCTCATATGTGGCATTTCAAATGCCGTGTCATTCGCAGCCCAGGGTTGGAGAGACAGGCAAACAGGCACAGAGCCACGGAAAACAAGCATATCATCCCAATAGTAAAGATAAAAATCCTGTTAACGCTTACATCGAAGGGGATATCCTTATGTTAGCCGTCACAGCAATGGATGGTTTTGCGGCCTTTCTCTTCTTCTTATCAACTGTTATCTTATGTGTCGACGCCAGAGAAGAGGCCATTCAGGACGAGTATGTGGCCAGAGTCAGGTCCAGTATTTATTAACATATATTTGGGCGCATATTTTGCACAACACTTTTGCGATACATTACATGAGAGACGAGTTTTCAATTTATGTAATAATATTTTGATTGAAAAATCGATTCTCACTTTTTTCTCTCATTTTTAAACTAAACTAAGCATTGAATAAATGATCAAAAATTTTTACAAACAAATCATTTTAACGAACAAAAAAACATAACATATATTTAAAAAGCAATGGTTATAATAATGAATAATAGTACCTGGATAACTCCGATAACTCGGATAACTCCGATACCAATATTATAACCGAACTCATCACTAATGATGAGGTTTAAGCGAACACTCATTAATTAGTTTAATTCCAATATATATAATGAATTAATGAAAAGCAAAGTAACCATGTTAATCATGGAAGTAAACATGTAAACTTTTATCAAACAGAGCTAATGAGCACAATATTCATATTTTTCCAAAAAAATAAAAAATAAATTCAAGAGTTGAGTGCACAGAATATTCTGTATGAGTTTTATAAATAAACTCTGTATTTAAAGGTTAAATAATTGCTCAAAAGATCTAAAATTAATTACTAGAATAATGTGAAACTCCTTTTAGACATTAAATGTCAAAAGAGTTTGTATTCAATTATTCATTCGTTTCATTGATTGATCATTCGTTTCAGTATTTGAGTTTTGGTTCAATTATTTATTGAAAAAAAGTGTTGTCCGTTGAAATTATAGATAAATTGATGTAAGATTTTAGACATTCGTTATATTAGAAGTAATTCCTTAGAATTTATGTTCAAAAAGTGAATCAATTCAATGATTTATACCAAGAATTTATTGACTTATATTATATAAGTTATACCCATTTTTGGTGTGGCCATAGACATAGTCATAGACATAGACATAGACATAGCACAGCAATGCATAACTCAGAGCCACTGGCGTTTGGATCAGTTCTCAAAAGAATCGAAAGAATGAATCAATGGATTGAAACTCATCTAATTTATGCCAAAATAGTAAACGACTGATATTTGCTGTCTTGTTATTTGTTTCTTGCTCATTCACTTGTTCATTGGAACGGTTGCCCTTTCTATTTGATGAGCCATTCTTTTTAGTACTCTTCCAAAGCCATGAGCTCTTAACTGAGTTAATAGTGAAAAGTGTTTCAAACCCAGTGATAATGAATGACTTGGAAAACATGAAAGGACAGTTTGAATAAACTTATAGTTTCCAGTAAAGGCACTTCACAAATGGGTTTACATCTGACTCTATGTGAGTGACTATTCAGTCCTTTTGAATGCATTTTATCTCTAATTAGACAAATATTCGAAGTAATTAAATGTTTACTATTTATCAGAAATTAATTTTCTAAATATTTAATGATTTTATTATTAAATTTGAGAACAAAATTCTGTAAATAAGTTTATAACTGAAAAACTGTTGAATAAAAAACGTTGAAAACATTTAATGTTTAAATTATTTATTGATTTTAGAAAAAGAAAAAACAGAATTTCTTGACTTTTAGGACATTTCTTAACAAAATATATTGATTTGAGAGTAATTTAATTTTAAAGAAAAATAATTTAAGAGAAAATTGTGGAAACATTTGGAGAAACGGTTTCAATGAATAAATTACTGATCGATATATTGATTCTCCTTTTATTGCTATCAATTATCTCTTTTGATGGTCTCTCACTTCTACGGCAACACTTAGTTATCAGAGCTATAAATATGAGTTAAATTATGGCTTTACTCACAAATATTGAATTATTTGTTTTATCAAAAATTTTATTTACTATAAATTTAATTTCTAGCAATTTATTAACTTGTTAACTTAACTTTATAATTTATTAATTTATTTAAAGTTTAATTTAAAGTTAACCTGAACTTTGATATTTTGCTCACATTTTTGGAAAACTTTCAGAAAAAAATGTTGTTTTGATTATATTTTCTTTTGAAGAAAAAGTTGTTTTATTCAAAGCCTTAGCGGAAGAAAATCTATAAGTTTTTCATTGAATAGTTGTGTCGAACATCGGATTATAGTTAAGACTCTAATCTTTATTTAATCCGTTGTCGAAATCATTGCATAACATGTTATTTGTGATGAATGGATCAGTGATTTTGATCTGACGGGTCATAACAGACTCATACTGTGTCTCAAACTTATCTCTATATTCAGTCGGTTATGACATTAATATTGTGTTAGCATTGGGTCGGAATAAAGTAAGTTAAGCACTTGTATGACCTTAACTCAAATGAGATATCTTGTGATTCATGTGATTCTTAAGGTTTGGTGTAAATGATATTTTGTTCGCTTATTTACCACAAAACCGATCGCATGAAAGGTAAGTCTTTCAATGGTTGAATCAATGGATATAAGAATAGTAGTATTGCGTAAAAGTTTCACTCAAATAAAAATCTCAATAAAAGCATTCGATTCTAATCTTATTCATAGCCTCGAGTTGTCTAACGAATGTCAGCTCATATAAAACCAAACTCTCAAAATGTAATTTTCTCCGAATAAACTCCAATAAAACGCTTCAATTTCTAGAATTACACTAAAAGAGTGTAAATAAGAATTTTAATCAATACTTTCCTAAAATATAGAAGTGAATAAGTGATAGGTAGAGGGAGAGCGAGGGAGCAAAGGATGGAGAGAGGGAAAGGGGGAGAGAGAAAATTCGATTTATAGATGATCTGAACCTTATGTCGATCATTTCCATACTAAACAGTGCTTTAAATTCAGAATTTGTCAGAAATGTTCGCTAATCTAATGTTTTTGTGTTGTTTTTGGACCTGAGCTGAGTTTGTTTCACATATAAGAGACAGTTTGAGTGATATTTATTACTTCGATCGGTTCTATGGGTTCGATGCGAGCGATTGTTTTATTCTGTATATTATTCTTATTTTATCACTTCTGGGAAATTCAAGTCTTATTGGGTTTGCTTTGATTAGAAGCAAAAAACAACCAAAAGTCTAAACTTAATTATATGAGTACTTATGAAACCAATATTTACCACAAATGGTCCTCATCTGTCAAATCATATTTGACAAGAACTGCATTAACATATCAGTCATCTTCTGGACAGCCATCAAAACCCATAGAGAATATAAAGAGAATCATTTCATTTCAAACCATTGTTTAGTGGATGAGAGGTAAGTCTTATCTTCAATAAATTGCGATAATTCTTCGAAAGAAGAAAAAATCAAACAAAACATCAATTCTATCAAACATATGGCAATTCATAGAATAACCGACAACTTTTCGTTACTCTTTGATAGTGTGGTTACTCCAAAAGGTTACTCCAAAAGTCCAGTTTTTGTATGCAAATTGTTTTTGCATTCATTATATTAATAAGTGATTAATGATATTAGTATACAGTATTTGAATGAAAGTCCACTTCTCTAATTTGGTTATTCTATAATCATTCAAAGGAGCATGTTAACATTTTCAATAAATAAAAATTCATAGAATAAAAATAAATTTACATTAAATTTTATTTTATGTAAAATTTTAAACAAAAGTTAGTCATTGAAAAGTCTTAACTTTTGATTTATGTGTTTCAGATTAATCAAGGTTATAGACATTCTAATCTATTTGATATTAATAAGAATACATACAAAATATTAAATAAAATAAATATGTATTTGTTAATATTTGTTACTAGGTCTTTTCAGTGAAGTTTCATATAATTTTGTCAATTACTGTTTGTAATATAAAAACACTAATTAATAAAATGGCAACTTTTGTCCAACAATAAGAACTAGAACAAACTTAATTAATTTCGAAGACTACAGACTCTATTGTTTGTCCTTTTTTTAATCAATAATTGATTTTCTGTTAATATGTTTTTGTTAATCGTTTCAGAAATACTTAAAATTTGGTTCAAATTTCACAACACATTAAACATTGAATTTTATTATAATAGAAAACATTAAAAAAATAAAAACTATTTAATTGTCAGAATATTTTGAGCTAATCTCTATCCAGAGTTGAACACAGAATAATTGGTCTTTAAGTCAAGTGAAGAACAAAAACCTTTTAGATTTAATTGGAAAACAAAGAAGATGTTTTGTCCGAGCAATACTCTAGGCAATATACTCAGGGCAATTTTGTGCTGAAAGAAATAACTCTATATATAAGACTCATTATTATAGAGATTAGGATTTTGTGGAAAATTGTGATCGATAACAACTCAATTTTATTTGAGAAAATACTCAGAATTCCAAACAAGAAATGATACTTTAATTGCAAACTCTGAACGTCTCTGAAAATCTCTTCTTCTTTTATGCTTTGAATACTTAATGTTTATATTCTCTCTCTTTTGAATCGTAATCAGTTCAAAGACTAAAGAATTTGTTAAATGAAATAAAAAGATTAAAAGAGAGAAAACATACCATTTCTTAGTTGACTAATAAAATACTTTCATTGAATAAATAAATATTAAAAGAGACTAATATTGTGAACAATAATAACAAATAGTGTAACAAACATTGAAAATCATTGCATTAAAAATTGTAGACTAATTGTAAACTAATATTTAGAGTTAAGTAAAATTCTTATTTTAGGGCTTCTGTTTGGTCTCATCTTTAAACAACTGATAACTACTGTTATCTCTTCAAAATTCATACATCCGTTCACTTCTCCGATCTATTGTAGTGTCGGGTAATGACTTAATCGACACTTAAAATAAAGCTAAACTGAGTGGCCATCCATTGAAAACTTGACTGAACCTTGGTGCTTTATGTTTTGAGACAACTTACCATTTGTTGACACATCTCTTAATTAATTCTTATTTTTGAGACTAAGTTGTGATAAACGTTTGATATCTTTTCTATAAACTTTTCCAAAAGTGGTCTTAAGAAGAACTTCTATTGGAATGTGATCTTTGGTCGCACTTTACTTCCGCTAGGATTGAGAGTTGTCTCAAAGTTTGTGACCTCTTTTGCCAAAACATAGTTTGTTTTGTTTGTTCTGAAGAATACTTATGACGACTCCAATGTTGTGTTTTGGTGACACATCTTTAAGACATTGAATTACCTGAAAATCAATAAATAAGTCAAAGTCTTAGCTTTAATTCAAAGCTGTCACAACTTCTGCTGCATTACTATCGAGACCAGAGGTGGGCTCATCCATACACACATTAGAATTGGTTTCTTAATGTCAATTCTATTACAATGAAAACTGTTTCCAAGAATTCTGAGGTCAATCCAATGAAAAATCAAGTCATATGGATTAGTGGATGGGTTGTTGCCAGGGTTGTCGCCCTCTCTACCATTACTGGTATTTATGTGAATGCATTGTGAGCATCATATTTGAGTCAACATCTGATCACTGGTTATATAGATTTTGGTACAAAAATCGATATTCCTTTAGTTGAGCCAAAGACGCCTTCAATGCGAGAAAATAATCTCATTTCACATAACATTTATAACGAAATATTACATTCATTTGCGCCAAAAAATTCGTTAAAACAGAATTATTTATTTTTTTTGTCATTAAATATCAAATCAACAATAATTTGGGAATTTCTATATGGTTTGAGGGATCAAATGTTTTGCAATCATTTCAATTAAAGAATTCCAATACTAATAATGAATCCAATGATTGAATTCTATATAAGAATACATAATAGTATCACAAAATATCTCTAAAAAATAAATAGTAATAAGAAATAACTAAAGAACACAAACTAATAGAAAGCTTTAAATCTGTGAATAATTCCTGTTTTGTAGGAAATATTGAAAACATTCTTTTAATAAAGGATTCATTCAAAACATACTAAAGAATTGCAATAAAAACAGTTATAAAAGAATAACATAAAAGTCTTTCTCTTTGCTCCATATCTGTACTAAAACTTTTATTTACTCAGTTTAAGACAAGAATGCTTTAATTTTGGCCTGATAATTTATTCTAAAAACACCAACTTCTAGCCAATGACCAAGATATTTGTTGTTCAAATAAAAGTCCTTAAGTTAAAACATTTTCTTAATCCCTTAAAAGCGATAATAAATAATAAATTCAATAAAATTATGTTTTTCTTAAATTAAAAATTAATTAAAACTAATGTATAAAAAACATTAGTATTTTATTAAAGAGAAGCCAATGATTGAATTAAAAGCAAATATAATGGTCTCATATCATGATATCATACAAGAAATTCTTATAGCAAATCCATTTATAACGAAAGAAATTTTGGTGACCACCAATTCTTTATAATGAGGTTATACTGTAATTTCTACTGTAATTGAAGGCAATTGATGTGAACGTAATTTAAACGATTGCATACATTTTAATTGACGTAATATACATAAAAAGCTTAAAAACAAGACTCAAAAACCTATTAAAGTCTTTCCTTTCAGTCTTTGCTTTAAAAAACATTTTTTGTGCAAAATTTGAATTTAGTTTTGGTTTTAAATTCATTAAAATTTAATTAAAATGTTTTCAAATGAAAAAACCTTTCGCTGTAAAGTCGACGTTGAGTTTAAACAAAACTCAAATTTCAACAAAATTTGGATTCAATTGAATTCAGAAATGAAGACAATTAGTGATCTGAAGATAACATTAGCGGCCACTTTAAATTTGGGACCACTTATGGACTTTGAAATCTATTTGGATAACTATTGCTTAACTGATAATACCCCGATTGAAGCCATTCGAGACGACGAAACAATTGTCCTCAAAAAGAGAGCCATTGATATCAGGTTTGGACACAATTTCTTAACTTAAGATAAACTTTACTTAACTTTATTTTATTTCAGTTCTGATTCACCGAAAGTCAATAATCGTCGCATCAAAACTGAACCCATCGATCAAAATAGATCTTCGGCACCAAATATGGCACCAAATATCGATTCGCCTCTACTTCTTCGAATTTCATCGAATCCATCGGTGTATTGGTTTAACCACAACAACAGCACCGATACCAATACCAGCGCAACGTTTCCAATGTCTTCAACTTCGATGTCTTCAACTTCGATGTCTTCAACTTCAATGTCTTCAACTTCGATGTCTTCAACTTCAATGTCTTCAACTTCGATGTCTTCAACTTCGATGTCTTCAACTTCGATGTCTTCAACTTCGATGTCTTCGGTTCCACGACTTCAGCAAATAAGGTATGATTTCTATTAAAAAGCAAAGCATTGATATCACGTTTGGACACAATTTTTTAACTTAAGATAATTTATTTAACTTTCAGTTCTGTTTAACCGAAAGTCTTAACTAGGGATAGGACTATTTAAAATGCTCGCTTAAAAATATGACCAAGCAATGATTTTAACTATAAATTACGTCGAAAATTAAAGTTGCATTCATATAAAAACTATATTTAATGAAAGAATGTTTTGTTTATTTGTTCAAACATTATTGATAGTCATCGGTCACTACTTTTTCGATATAATAGAGTTTTGAACATGAAACAATGTATAGCTAGGGTGAATCATTGGATATACAACAAATTATTAAAGGGTTATTTTTTAATGAACTAGGTAACAATATTCAAGAGAAGTTAAAAAAGGGCCATCAATTCCTTTTGCTAGTCTTAACTTAACATCGGAACTTTTAAATTGTGGCTTGAACATTTGAAAAATAAAAAAGTATGCCTAGATAAAATACTGAAAAATTCAGAACCTATTAAAGTTTATTTGATTAATTTTTGAACCCTTTTTAAAAACATTGATATTCATCGGTCAGTATTTTTTCATTATACATGTAATAGAAATTTGAACATGATTCAACGTATAGTGAAAGGTCAAATATTACTAATATTATTAGTTATATTTTGATTATTAAATGGTATGATTTTCTAATAAACTTGGTAATAGTATTTGAGAAGGCATATTTTGATTGCCACAACTTTTATTTTTCCGATTGTAAGCTTTAACTATGTTTGAACTAGATCATTTTTTGTGCAAAATTTGAATTTAGTTTTGGTTTTAATTCATTAAAATTTAATAAAAATGTCTTCAAATGAAAACAACATTAGATTTAAAGTCGATTTTGAATTGAGACAAAACACAGATATCAACGGAATTTGGATTATATTAACTCCAGAAATGAAGACAATTAGTGATCTGAAGAAGACTTTAGCCGCGACTTTAAATTTGGGACCACTTATGGACTTTGAAATCTTCTTAAATGACTATCAATTAACTGATAAAACCCCGATTGGAGTCATTCGAGACAACGAAACAATTGTTGTCAAAAAAAGAGCCATTGATATGAGGTTTGGACACAATTTCTTAACTTAAGATAAACTTTACTTAATTTAATTTCAGTTCAGATTCACCGAAAGTCAATCTTCGCATAAAAACTGAAGCCATCGATCAAAATACTACGTCTTCGTCACCAAACATCGATTCGGTTTCACTTCTTCAACCAATTAGTCTATCGATTGATTGGACGGATGGCACCCAAACCAATACCTCCTTATTCGACAACAATTTGTCCATCGATGGAAGTAATAGCGATGACTTAGAAGTGGACAAAATGCCACAAATTTCTGAAGCGGTAGTGAAGTGGAATGAAAAACGAAAACAACAAAATGTTAAACTTCTTCAGTGTATTAAAGATGGAAAAGTTGAAACACATTTAGTCGGTGTTTACAGAGAGGTGATCCCAAGTGAAAGACATCGGAAATTCAAAAATGGTTCGCAATCTGAAAAGATTCAGTTAAAAAACGTTCCCTGTTTTGGACCCATCGATGACGAGGAACAACAAGAAGAGATTTACCACTACTGCTCACAACTTTTCGAATCCAATTTTAAAAGTGATATGAATCCCAAAACCGTCGCATATATTTTTCAAGTCTGGGTCCCAGAGGTGTAAATATAATGATTTATGAGTCCATTCGATAAATTAATTGTATTATTAATGATTGTGTTTTCAGGCAATAGTCAAAGCTATCAGTCGGGTTCGAAGGATTGAGTTAAAAGACTCGGAGTCTATTTTGGCCAAAGGAGTTATGATGAGTATAACAGAAAATGAAGAATTTACTAAATCCTTCGTAATTCATAAAATAAAAGAAATACAAAAAGAGGCTGAAAAACAAATGACTTCTCATACGAATACCGACTAATAATTCATTTAATATTCGATTTCGGAGTCTATTATCGCCAAACGAGTTATCGGATCTTTTAATGATTTAAAAATCGAATATATTTAAAGACTGTTTTCTAATCTGTTTTAATTAATTACATAATAAATTCACAAGTTTTTATAAAAATCTCAATTCTTTATTAGTTTAGACGACAGAAGAATTTATTTGATTCAATTGAAAATTCATAAGTTTTTAAATAAAAGAAATATTAAAACAAATTTTAAAATTTAATAAAAAAATGTAAGAAATGAACAAAAGAAGTGTTTAAAGAGACTAAAGTTAAGCACTTCTTAACAACAATTTTAATGCTTTCAAATGTATTTAAAACAAGAGTTCAGTAATAGTTCCAAGTTTTGGCCCGTTTTCTTCGTTGGATGTATTCGTCGAGTTTGAGATCATTGATGTCATCAACAGTTATCTTTTCTTTGTCATCAAACAGAGTATTGTCATCGATAGGGATCTGATCGCCTTTATTTTTCTTCAAAATACTTGGTTCACAATGTCTTATATGATTTGTGTCGAGCATTCGTAGTAAAAGTTTACGTCCATCCAAACGATGTCCGTCCAGAGCCAGAAAAGCATTCTTAGCGTCGGCTCTGTTTTCATAAACAATTAGTGCTGAACCCAATGACTGTCCGTTTTTATTATAATTGACGGCCGCTCTCTTCAGAGATCCGAATACCCCGAAAAGTGAGTGGAGGTCTTCATCTCTTAACTCATACGCAAAATTAAAGGCAAATATTCGGCCCGCATTTGAATCAAAATGATATCGACTCCGACCGCTTGTATCCACTTCTGGTATTGGAATTAATGTCGAGGTCTTTCGTTGACTACTATACGCATCTCTTTCCAGTTCTTCAACCAATTGATCGTCGATTAGCTCTTGATTTGGGTTATGACTACTCTTTTGGGAACTGGACTTTCGTAAGTATGGTTCGACATCGTATTCGAGTAAATGTTGGTTGTCTTTGACTTCATCTAATGTCATATCCAATATCTGTTCCAAAATGTCATTTTTATCTTTGTTTTCAGACATCATTAAAAACAATTTAAATAAAAATTATTAATAAAACGCATAAATGATTCTAAATGAGAATTTATTTTATGAAATTAAAGTTTAATGAAAAACAACTCAAACACTAAGAAAGGGTTGAATCAAATAATTTTCCATAAAATTATAAACAAAGTTCATTAGACCAAGGATAAATTCAAGTTTAAAAGGTTAAAATTTTGTACTTTAGGGAAAAATTATATATGGATGACTTAGTGTTAAAAAAGATTGAACTCATGAGTTTGGCCATATCTAGTTTACAGTATATTTAAGGATTATACCTTGATCAATTATGTATTATAAAGAAAATTACTGATCAAATTAATGGCTATTAATAATGTTTACAAAAGTTTAAACAATTTTTATTTATGACTTAATTAGTTTTCGACACTATTTCATGAGGAAAACCACATGAAATAAAGATATTCTGATGAAACGTACCTTGTTAATTAAGATTGACATACTTTAGATGTCTTAAAAGTGAGGCTTATTATGTGACCACTTTTTTTTGGCCAAAAGTCACCATAAATTTTATTAAAAGTTTCCTTAAAAAGCTTTGAATGGATTTAAAATTGAATTAAAGTTTTTACTATTTTTTCATTAATAACTCAATGAGTAAACTATTATTCTTTTTAGACCTAATTAGAGTGACCATCTAGTCGGTGACAAGTGAGCAAGTTATAAGCCAGATCAAATCAAGAATTTATCAAGTACATCAGTTATTTACAGCTACAGGTCAAATTAAATATTATATAAATCAATGAGAGTCACTTTAAACCTTACTTTAAATCTTAACTAAACTCAAACCCAACTTCATATCATTGTTTACTAAGTACTGATCATTCTAGACCTCATATCTACATATATAAACTTGCACAACTTTAAAGATATAGTTACACATTTTCAAAGAACTTAAGTCAACTAAACCTTACAACTATTCCAGTATTAGTTATAATAACTTATATCTTTACAATTGATAATGAACAAGGTTAATTAATTTAAAAGAATTTTACTTAAATCACTTAAATATTTAAATAATTTTATTATTAATAAACAATAATTTCTAAAAGAAGAAAGCGTACCTCTTTTAAAATTAAGCAAGTATAAATAAATATTTTTATTAAAAGCTAATATATATTCTTTGAAAACAAGTTTCTAGAATAAATATCTTAAATAAATATGAAAATCATTTTAAATAATAATTTATTCAATGAGTGTATATTCATTTCGATGTCCTATAAAATATTTTTTCAATCTTTTGATTTTTCTGATAAATTCATTCACTTTATACTGATTTGCTTTAAGTAGCAAAATGAGCAAGGCCTGTACTCGTATACCAATAACATGTGCCATCAGAATGTTTCTATTTTTCCAAAATGTATCTTGGTCAACAATCTTCATTTGATAAAGAATTTGAGAGGTCTGTCCGGCCGGACATCTGTCAAAACCATAGATAATATACATTTGCATTTCGAAGCACTGCTTAGCAAAAGACAAGTTTGTAATCCAAGAGATATAATCAGGCAATTCATCCAATGGGGCGAAGAATCCGCACAATAATATGTTGAAGAGATAAACACCGATTGACATAATATTCGCCAATTTTTCATCGGAATCAGCGATAATACCAATAGTGAAGCCCAAACCTTGTGCTGTGATGGCGCCCAAAGTCATTACCCCGATATAAGCCAAAAGCCTATCCTCTTCATTGATTTGATTGTTAGCCTTATATACAATATATGTGTAACAAATTGTAGTCAACAATAATACGGGCAGTTCTACTAAAGTCTTGGCCCAATAATATGAACCTGTGCTATACCAGCCTATTAAATATAAATGTTAGCATGCTTCTTTTAATTATATTAAGTTATTTACCGTTTTTGTGTTCATTGAAGAAGAGTCTGACTTCATTAGTAAAGACAAGTACTGTTGGAACAGTTATGAGGAACTGTATGGCCAGTAATGCAAAGAAATGTAACCTTTGATTCTGTGAGAGATATTTCTCGTCAGTGATGGTCGCATTCGTCTCATTACAGGGTTTAGGCATTCCTGGAGTTATACAACCGGCAGGTTTTCCAATGTCTTCGTTGAAAAGACTGGTCAGAAGGAATGCCAGTCCAATAAGTAAACAGAATTGAAACAATACGGGTATCAGACGATGTCTTAATGTATAGACAAATGACCTCATCATTAAACACCTCATATGACGCGTTAAGTTGAACCACACTTTTTGTTGTGAAATGCCATTTGAGAGCTGTCCTTCTCTTTCACACCTCTCTTCGAGGGCTCTCCTCTTATTCCTCATAAGAGTTGCCATTTGTATAGCCTTTCTATCGTTGACGTCATTACTTCGGGCACTGATTTTGATTAGAACTTCAATCGGTACCTGATATGCACTTAGAGTAATGTTAACCGAATTTAAGTGAGAGGTCAGATCTCGTGGAGAGCCCTCATAAATACAAAGCCCTCCTTTTGATAACACATAAAGTTTATCGAATTTCATAATTAACTCATTATTTGGCTGATGAATACTCGTCACTACAGCGATTCCATGTCTTTGGGTCACGTGTTTAAGACAATGGATTACCTATAATTTTGTGAGATATTAGTTTCATAAGTTTTAAATTAATTAGCAAGATTAAATATAATATATCATATAATATTTTCTTAGAAAGTTTTATGACTCATAAATTATGAATAGTTTTCAAATTCTCATTGATTTGTAAGATTTTTCCTTCAATTGAATACATTTTCCTTTTACTTTAGAAATTTACATAATTTTTACTAACAAAGATTTTAGCATGCTCATTGATCTAATAAAATTTATTATAAAAAAAATTAAATTCTATAATATTATGACTTAATTAAATCATAGAAAAGGTTTGAATTTAAGTTTTGATATGAATTCAGTGTTTATACAAAATATTGTATTAAATTTTAAAATTATGTTATTTTTTAGTTTTTGTTATTTAAAATGTTTTTAATATTCAATGATTTAAATGAAAAATTTGTATTAATTATTATTTTAAAATTAATTTTTTTAGAGCTTTAAAAAAATATTAGAAAAAGTAAAAGTGTAGTCACACTTCAGTTACTTTTTATGAAAAGTGATATTATTCTATACTTTATCTACAGTACGAATAGAAATTGCTTATCCCTCGACAGGTTTTCCTCGATTACTAAACTGAAATTTATTGATTCTTAGATTTTCATTTGACAAAATTGTATGGCATTTGTGATAAGTTTAAGTCATTTTATTAAATAATTGCATAAAAAATATGCATTTATTTGAATAAAAGTAAAAATTAGTTACAGTTATGAACTGATTAACTGTTTTATCGAACATAAAATGAAATAAAAATTGATATCATATCAGAAAAATGTCTTTTTCTCAAAAATAGTGAGATTTCCTTTGAATAAGTAGTAATCGTTAATTAAGCAAGGCAGTCACGAGCTTTTTACAGTTAATAAAACTTAAGATTTTTGCTCTAGTAATAAAATGTTAGACTTTTACCTCTACAGTTCCTATAGATTAATATCATCTTATATTTATAAAATTATTAATTTACATTAATTTACATTGATCACTTTTGAATATTACTAATTATTTTTAATTAAATTTTAAATTTTCCGGATATAAATTAAAAATTAGTATACAGTCATAGAGTTTAAATTAAGAATCGAGAGTTGATAATCTAGGTTAATTTATGATATTATGTGAGTAATTTTATTAAATTTTCTGGTATTCAGTTAAAACTTATATAATCTTAAACTTAAGAATTATTTCTAAATTATAGTAATTTTTCATAAACTTATAATCATTTAAATATTTATAGTCTAAAAGTTATACAAATATTTAACTTAAATAATTTGATTCGACATTTATTTGAGATTAGATTAAGGTGAGGACTGACTCATATTTCTATCATTTTTATTATTTAAAATTATAATTAATTTTAATTTGATTTAATCATAACATAAATTCAAATATTTTAAACCACTTAAAGCCTCTAAAGGTATAGTAAGTGTATACAAACATTTCTAATATTGTTTACCCAAAAGATAAAAAGATTATTAGACTACAATAAAATACATAAAATTCAATACCAAGGTGATATAATAAAATAAATTTGAAACATATTTTTAAAATCAAAACTAATTTGTTATGAAATTAAGACTCATTAAATCAAAGTTCAGGTAATCGAAAGTGAAATTTGAAGATATGACTCACCTCTTCAGCTGCAAAACTGTCGAGACCACTGGTCGGCTCATCGATGCACAAGAGGTTAGGCTTTGTAATTGATGTCAGTTCGAGAGCAATGGCTAACCTTTTCTGTTCGCCTCCACTGCATTTCTCAACCGAAGTCTTCTCGATATGACTAATACTGAGGTCTGTTAATAGACTTAAAGCGTTTCTTTTGTGGTTACACTCAATCTTATAGTTCTTTAACTTTGAGGCATAAATCAATAACTGAAGAGCTGTTAGTCCACAGAGAAGGTGTTCCTTAACGTCTTGTACTATAAAACAGGACCTGATTTTCATAGAAGTGTTTAAATAGATATCAGTAATTCCATCGATTCCATTAATCTGTCGGCCATTTATACATTTAAGAAGTGTTGACTTCCCGGCACCGGACGGACCCATCAATGCTGTAATGGTTCCCAAATCAATGGAACCATTGATGCCATCGAGAAGTGTAATAGTCTTAAAGTTTCGTCGGCCATAGAATTTGAGATCAATCCAAGCAATTGCAAGGTTAGAATGAAGACCATAACTCGTACCATAAACTCTTTCACCATTTATTAAGAGCTGATTCTCTTCCGGAGAATCGGATGAGAAGTCGTCGAAGGGATTCATTTCATTGAAGTCAATCACATGAATTCCCACAGAAATTTGAAATAAAAAAAACGAGTAAAATGAGATTGCTCAATCTACTAGTAATGCAATAATCCATTGTTGAGAGATAGTTGCCATTGGTATTACCATTGCTATTGGTATTTGCTTGATACATATGAAATTCGATAGAAAGCATTTCATTAAAGTTAATGTCTTATCTAATATTACATCAAATGTTTCAAACTTTGACCAAAATATTGAATTTCAGAAAAACTTTTAATTTTAAAACACTTAATGTTATCTTTTATTAAAACTATATTATTATTAATTTCAAAATATTGTCTTAATCTGGTAACTTATTTATCAATAAATTTACACCTTGGTTGTAATTTGTGTTAACATAAGCAATGTTTACCAAGGGTAATACAAAGAACAGATGTGTAAACAATAAATTGTTTCATAAAAATTTAGAGTTTTAGTTGTTTTGATTCATATATTAATAAAAAGAATAAAAGTTTTACTTAAATCACAACTAATCGAAACCATCCGATCAGTGGTTTAACTAAATTGAGATTTTGTTTAATAGTTGAGATTATAATAAAACTTTTAATCATTTTATTAATTATTTTATAAAAAAAAATATTTAAAAATTCCAGAAATAATTTAAAATAAAATTTCTATAATATTCTATTTTATTGGATAGAAAAGTATTTAACCTTGTTCATATTAGTTTCATTTATAAACAATAGTGATATATCGTTAAATAGTTCAGGTAACATTACAAAAAATAAAAGGTAAATTCAATTAATTCAGTAAAATGTTGAAGCATTTAAAATGCAAGGTTATTTGAAAAAAGTTATTAGAGTTAAAATATTAATGAGTTAGGCCTAATTAGGCAATTGAGCAAGGTTCCTATAAGTTCCTATAATTATTATTATTCTTCGATTTGTTTTAATAGAATTTCTTTGTGATTATTTTGATCTTGATGATCTGATTCCTTTATGCCCATCTCTTCCGCAAATTCAAGAATTGTATCCTTAAAGTTAGTCGAACTCATATTACATGCGAGAAGATCCATAAAGAACCATGTTCCTCTGCCACAGTTTTCGGTAATTTTTCTGTATTGATCCCTGGCTTTTGTGTTTTTGATGGGTCGACGAGAAAATGTGGACAAAAATCTAACTCTGGGGGAGAAAAGTGTCGCCAAACGATATAATAATCCAAAGAATGTGATTATCGCCACAAAATAAAACCAAAACCAAAGAAATATATAAATTTTTTCGTTAATTATATTAACCGGAAGTAAACACATGGAATCATATTTCATAACATCACCGGAAGAACCGTATCGATGGAAAGTGCATTTTGTCAGTCGAGGAAACACCTTTAGCATAGGGTCATATCTAACAGACCAGTCCCATTCTGTGAACCGAATCACATCTAAGCCGTATGTAGTGAACTCATTGCTCAGGAATTCATCCATAATTACCATTTGAATGACAACATTACAAAAGTTCAGTATTTCTAATAATATGTAAAAACAAAAGAACGACCGATGACTGTATACACTCTCCACCAGATAAGAGACCAACTTTTTGCGTGTCTTGTCTTTTCCCGGACCATCCAAACCTTTGATCATTTCTTTAATGCGTCCACCCTCCACATTCTTCCATATTGCTCTTGGCAAATAGAATAATAGTGCTTGCAAGAACAGCACAATACACACCCACTGATAGTAAGCATGGTAAACCTTTTTTTCGTTTCCATTGGGTGATTGTTCAACACCCGGGTAAGGCACCTGTACATCAATAGTCTTTTTCCAGGCCTTTTCAATGCTGAAAGTTGTGTGAATCCAACAAAATGTGTTCAACACTTTCTCCGGAACGTCTTCTTTTGTGATGCAATTTATCGGATCTCCAAAGTATGACTTCGCTATTCATTAGTTTATTAATGGGTAATACAAATGAGTAAATGATCTATTAACTTACCAGTGACCATTATACTGGCAGCCATTAACATAACAAAAGTTGTCCGGTAGTGGAGGCGGAAAACCATATCATCGAGAACTGCATTCTTGGTTCGGAGCAAATCCTTTAATTTCCCCAAAAGTTTATCCATTTTTTATTAAAAACTAAAACTAATTTTGAATTTTTATATTAAATATGTGATGTCTTCCCTTTAATTAAGAAGCAGATCAAAAGTTAGCAAGAACGAAATGAAATCATTATTATTGGAATTTGGGTCGAATATTACCTTTTGTTAAATGAGTTCAATTCATTTATTGTAATTAATCCGCCATTTAATAGAACTGATAGCTTTCACTCAATACAAACATTAAGAAATTTTATCAAAAGAGATAATAAGACTAATCACCAAGGTGCTTATGATCACACTTCAAAGAATTACCTAAAATACAAAGTGAACTTGCACTTTCACTGAGTTTATAATGTTAAATTGAGTAATATTAGTATAACAAAATTTTCCCTGCTTATTAAATATTAAAAAATATGCTAGTTTACTTTGAAAATGACTGCTCTTTAAAAAAAGAAAGCATTGAATAAAAACACTTAAACGCAGAGAAGTATAAATAAATAGAGATATCATTCGCTGAGTTATCTTTTTCTCATAAAACCATTTTTCTTGATATGAAAATCACGTAAAATATAACTAATAAACGGTTCAATTATGTTCATCACAAATATATTATTTAAAGTTTAGTAGATCGTATTGCTCTTTGTCTCTAGGTTAAATAAGCTATGATATTATATTTGATACTAATTTGTTTCGACTCATAAGCAAAGATCATATTTAAATCAAATATTTTTGAATAATTAATGTTTGCTTTTGTTTAAACAAATTTAGTTTTCGATTACATAAGAAAATATTAAAAAAAATTGTTTTTATTAAATGTTTTTAGACTTATGCTTATGTCGAACAACACTTCCGGTCATCAATTTTATACATTGAAAACAAATTAATGATAAAAATGTTATTTTTCGTTAAAATTTTATTTAATATTTGACTCATTTTATTCAAATTCTTTTCACATAATATTAAATTTTAGTTTTATTTTCAATTATTTATTAAACCTTATAAAAATTATGAGTTTTGATAAAAATCTTCCAATTGTTTCAAGTCTTCATCAGTTTTAACAAAATTGGGTAAAAAGTTATCGAAAAGATATTCAATGATTTGTTTATAACTCTTAATATGAAAGTCATTAACCGTTGATTTAATTATTCTCCAGTTTTTTATTAAATTATTAAACGAGTAAACCCTTTCAATTGTAATAATTATTTTGCATTTAAACTATTCCATGACACTAACCCGGATCAAATAATCGAGCACATTCCAATTATGCAATTATTGGATTTAGTGTCCAAATTCTGTGATCTCTTAGATATTTGGTTATGGCTAAGCGTTATTCTATTGTCTTATTATCAAGTTTATTTGAAAATTTAACTAAATTTTAATTCTTAAGTTTATAAATAATTTCAGCCAATAAATTCAACCATGTTCACTTCTGTAAGTAAAGAACATATCTATATCATTATTTAATTTGTTATTTACAATAAAAAATATAATAAAGAGATAAAATTTATTTTAAAATAAAAATAAAATTTGTTATAATTTACTTATTAAAATTATTAAAATAAGTTATCATGGTATATAATTTCTATATTAATTAATAAACTATAAATTCAACGATTAATTAATTAAAATTTGTAATTGAAATATAATTAATTATTGAATGATATATAAAGAAAGGGTTTATTAAAACTTATAAAATGATTTTCGTTACTTAAACTAAATTTTTCAAACAACTAATACAGAGGGTGGCTCAGCAAAAATGAAATGACTTTGAGATTAAATTTTGAAAAAAATATTTATAAAAAATTATTCGATTTGAGATAAATTTTTAATATATTTATTAAACTTTAAAAATATTTCAAATTTGTAGGCATAGATATAACCACAACAATAATATCACCTCAGAGAGGGGATGACTGCCTTAAATGTTTTTCCAGACTAAAAAAGGGGTTATAATTAAATTTTATATTTAAAATTTGTTCAAATAATTTATTTTTTAATTAAATTATGTTTAATTTAAGTAAATTTTTAATAATTAATAAAAAAACCTTCAAAACTTTGATTGAAATAAAAGTTATACTTAATAATTGTGTGGCTGTTTTGTCAAAAATATTGCAATTTGAAAACACAGCATAAAATAAGCTTAAATCTCCATAGACCGGAAAGAAGTATTGGAAGTGCTTTGACAATTATTTAAAAAAATACACAAAAGGCATTTCAATCATTGATAAAGCGTTTTATATCTGAAGCCAAAGGTGTCACCTATTATATAAAAAATACTTGACTTTAATATTAGCTCAAATTAAAAAATTATAAGTGATCA
>JAQFZM010000555.1:0-29721 GCA_034695785.1 Galumna obvia
TTGACCGTGGTTATTCGGTGGTTAGAGAGGTCATACGCACATTTTGATTACAGATTTAGTTTCAGTTTGACTTAAAGATTTTAACCATGGTATTCTTTTTACCAAATTCCATCGGCCTGTAGGGGGCATTTCCAAGTAAACCTAAAATGTTTGAAATAATGTTTTCAAATAAAATGATAGTTAACCTTTACAAAGAGTAGAACAGGTAACATATCCTTGGTTATAATTATCTCTTTTATTTGAAAATCAAAAGAAAATGACTTTTGATATTCAGTAAATTAGTTAAAACTTTGTCTGAAAACAATCACTAGAATTAGTGGATGTAATTAAAGAAAGCACTGATTCCTTCAAATCAATTATTCAAATCATTGACTATTAGTCCAAATAATTACTCGAAATACAAAGAGAAACAAAAAAATCCTTAATTAAATAAAGAACCATGATACAAACTTTGACATAGATACATGTATATTCTAACAGAATCTGATCTTAATTTAAATTCTAAATTAATCAGAATATTGAAGCCAAGATAACTTTATTTATCATCTGAGATATCTTCTAATCGGTCAAACGGGCGATAAATAATGACTTTTGGCCTCTCCCTTCAGATCTCTCTCTCTCTCTCTCTCTCTCTCTCTCTCTCTCTCTCTCTCTCCGCTCACTCGCAGATAAGAACACAAAAAGTTTTCTTTTGTTTTTTTTCAGAGGCAGTGATTAATGATTGGAGTAATTAAGTGTTCACAACAATCACTGGAGGAATGTCTAATACAATGGCAGTACTCTCATTGCCTTTTTGGCCCCACATCTTGATTACAATTGATTAGAAAATGCCAGAACCCAATCAATGCACACAACATAATACTAACACATCTTCGGACAACAGATAGAAGTCAGTGTTAATCACTTGATCCCAATGTCCAGACTCTCCAAATATAGTTTCAAGAAGTGAAGAGAGTGTTCAACACTTATGGAAAACAACTTTAATTTTTAATTTTTTTTGTTAAAATTACTCGATTAATATCAGGGAATGGCTAACAGGGAAGACCACTAATTGGGTTCACCACTAATTGTGAATGATAAACAGGGTTAAACAGCTCCTCCCTGTTAGTCATCATTGGATTAAATTATTGATAATAAAAACTGAATTTTGGGTCACTTTTTAAAAGATTAAAATGAGTTTAAATGAAAATGAATTGAAATAACATTTTATATAATAATTAAAAACAATTGATTTCATCTGATTTCCACTTTTATTATAAAATATTAAAAACAATTTTTTTATAACAAAAACTAATCTGATCTCAGGATAAGATATTTCCCAAAAATTCTTTTCCGTAAACGTTATATAACTTCAAAGTTTGATAAAAAGAAAAACAAAACAAAAAAAAACAAAATCTATTCAAACATTTTCGTGAATAAGTGTTTATCTTAAGAAAAGTCGGGACACAAAAACACTGATAAAACATCAGATGTCATATAATATCCACTAAAATAAAACGTAAATATATTTTAATCCTCTGCTCAGAGATAATCAAACATCACTCGAAAGCACTAATAAAATGTTTCAATTTGGAGTTCAGTCTAAATTAGCAAGGCTCTTCTTACAGAATATATAAGGAAACAAATTAGAGATCCGTTTCAGTGAAGTAATAAAACTATTTTTCGTTAAATATTTAAAAGAAAAATATTTTTCGGAAACGCTTTTAACGATCAAAATAACGAATGAATGCGAGAGAGAGAGAGAGAGAGAGAGAGAGAGAGAGAGAGAGAGAGAGAGAGAGCAGATGTTTAAATTGAAAGACTTATTGTTGTTAATACACAAGACTTGTTTGGCTGGTCTTAAGGTCGGGTATACCTCAAGAAAGAGAGAAATTCAGAATTCATGTCAACAATAGTCGAGTGCATAACAACAGTGAAAATGAGGTTCAACTGAAACACAACTGAGAAAATGCTAAAAATATTAAAAGTTTTTGACTCTAAAAAAACAGTTAAAGAACAGAATATATCAACTGATTATATATAAAACTAGACTTCGAGCACTCCATTTGTTGATTATCACAACACTGCCAGAAATGATTATCGCACAGAATAGGGAAAATAACAGTTATATATTCGTTACATTAAAAAACTGGTTAAACAGTAAAGATAACAGTAGTCTGAGTGCAATGACAAGTGAATGCTCTCACCATTTGTTAGAAAAAGAGAGAGAGAAGGGAAGGGAAAGAACGGGTAGAGAGAAGTCAGACCTAATTAGCACTATTTTAAACTTGAAATTTAAAAATAAAATCCAAAGCATTTAAATAATAATCAGTTTTTTGCGAAACAAAATCTTAAGTTTTTTGCCATCTCTTTATCAAAACCCTATCGTTGTTGACCTCTATTTTGGTTCTGATTTATTGTTTACTTTAATGTATTTTTATATAAATTACTTATAAGAGCCAATTAGTGACACACAATTGATATTTAATTTGTTAATTCCTTTAATAAATTAAAGTAATCCATGAATTCAGAGCTAAACTTCGTTTTAATTATATCTGTTTTTTGAGTCA
Organism: Galumna obvia; assembly: GCA_034695785.1. NCBI lineage: Eukaryota > Metazoa > Arthropoda > Arachnida > Sarcoptiformes > Galumnidae > Galumna > Galumna obvia. Next base: position 2,550 of record JAQFZM010000555.1, read on the forward strand.
AAAACAAGAATTCAAAAGAAAAAACAAATCAAATGAAAAGAAATAAAACTAAAACTCATTTCTTATTTAAAGTACTTTTTTAAACAAAATCTAATTAATCAACAAATTTTGTTTCTTTTCTGTTCGATATAAATCTTGATATAATAATAAAACAGAACAATTTACGACAATATTTTCACCTAGTAAAAACTAAAATAATAGTCTGATAAATGAATTTCCCGTTTGTATGAAAATAATACAAAGAATTCAGTTATCAATGAAAGTTTTAACAATTGCTAATATAATAAGAGATTTATTATTCTGTTCTTTTTTATTTGAGGGGACGGGTGGCCAGAGTTAAGCCCTTTGTTAGAGAATATAATATCAACAGAATGTACGGTAAGCCTCGAAGGTTATTATCCATTGCATGACTTTTACGCCATTAAATTTTGAATTAAAGTAAGCATTGATTACGAGAATCAATAAAAAAAAGAAATATTTTGTTCAACGAATGGCTACGAATAAAGTCGACAGCAATTGACCGCCGATTTATTAGTGTCTCGACTATAATAAGGCATAAAAATGGACTGTTCTTATTGTCAGGCGTTAGTAGAGAACGTGTGGCAACGATATAATGCACACAAAGAGAAAGGGCGCCCCCGAGGCATGTATTTGGAGGAAAGGAGCAGATGGTCGCGAGAGCTCATCACAAGACATACCACACAACCCGTAAATAAACTCTGTTTTTGAAGTATAGTATTTCCAAAGGAAAGATTCTTTCACTCAAAGAGCACTTCCACTCATCCAAACGCTGATTATTATTAACTCTTTAGTAAACTTCTTAGCCATGACCTGAAGGCTGTGTCCTTATTGAAGGCAACACTGAATTAAATTGTTTTAATTAATAGATTATAACATATAAAAAAAAGTTATCTTTAATATAATGTAATAAGTTTTTAGATTTTCCCTGAATAAAAAAAAATGCAATCTTTAATACTGAACTTTTCACCAAGTTTATATTTGAGGTTCATATCCAATACATATATAATTAATCTATGAATTAATGAGAGTTTTCATACTCTATTTGCAAGTTATTTATAATTAGTTAAATTACTTCAATTAATTAAAATAATTTTATCAAATTAGAAGCCTTACTATCAGTCAATTACAGAATAAAATCTAAACTTTTATCAAATAATAAAATTATTTAATAGTTTTGACACTTTTTTTAAACTCTTAAAGAATACTAAACAAAAATGAAACGAACTTGATATTAATGTCAAGAAAATTCGTTTGTAGTACAAATAGTATTATCTATATATTATCTAGGAGTATGTTATCGAGCAATTTCTATGTAAACAAACGATTTGATTCCTGAGTTCGTTATAAGTTTTAATGTCTAATAATAAAAGTGTCGTTACTTTTCAAACAAAGCCTCAATTTCCAGTTATTCTTATGACAGTAATTCTGTGCGCATTCAAAGTGACTACACTTGAAATACACAAAACAAAACAGTTACTGTTACTCTTCATATGAAAAACTTGAAGGTTAAGGAAATTTTTGTACTTTTCGTAGAAAATGAGATTTTCTCTAAATTCAATAACACTTCACTATTTAAGACTGAGTTTCTTCTCAAAGAGAAATAAGCTTAACAACAACAACAATATATACTTGATAAGTTTACTTGACAAGTGTTAGCAAAAAATAAAATAATTGAAGCAATTATTGTTTGAAAATTTCAATTTTTATTTTCATATATCCATTAATAGACTATTAAAAGATTTTTCGATAAATAATACAATAAATTGAAAAAAAAAAACAGTTATTTATAGACAGGTTTTGAGAACTAAAATATTTGTTTAATAATAGAAAAAAAGGAGAAAAAAGTTGTTATCATTCGTCGATTTGGAAGAAATCGTTAAAAAATATTCATTTGTTTTCATACATTTGTTGCGGAAATGAAATGAGATTTTCAGACATTAAAAATAAGGAGAAAACCTACTCTTCCGATGAAATTATTAAAACATTTGTTGCCTTTTGTTTAAAAGAAATTATATGTGAATTAAACACATTAATAGTCGAATACAATATTATAAAAGAAAGACATTATTAATAAATATTATAATAAAATACATAATTATTAAAACATTTTCTGTATTTTGTTTATCATTTTTATTCTATTATTTAAAAGATTTGTTTAATTTTCTTATTTAAAACTTTTTTTTTGTAAACATTTGTTTGTTTTATTCAAAAATTTGTTTCACATTTTTCTCGTGTCCTTTGATTTAAGAGACATTTCATACGATTTTGTTGAAACTTATTTACGGATGTCTTTCAAACAATTCTTTGTTTTTAATGATATTTCACTTATTGTTCACTCATTTATAGTTATAATTATGATATCAAATGTAAGCGGATTTTCGTAATTAATTAGCAAACGATTAGAAACAATTGTCCTTTAATTAGAAGTTAACAGAAGAGACACTAAACAAAATGTGAGGCACTTATTGTCGTCTAAATGGTCTTCAGAGCAGATGGTATTAATCACTGATATAGAAGATAATCGGTGATGGCTTTGGGCAGATTCAGCTCTTCAGACAATTTTGATATCCGAGACTTTCCCGCCTCTCGACGTATAACTAGTCTACAAATGTCTTTGAGTGGCAGCGGTTCCGCTGTTGGGATACAAAACAAGTTTATTATTAGTCGTTTAATAAACAAAACCAAACGATAAAAACATTTAATATTCAATTTTTATAACAAATGATCGGAAAAAACATTAGATAAGAGTTATATAAAAAAGCGATAATTTAATTAAATTACAATCAAATGAGTTCATTAAAAATATGAAAACCACTGCACTCTTCCTCACAAAAAACAGGTTTAGAAATGAGAGAACGGGTTTACTAAGACTTTTAGATAAGAATCAAAGGAACGGTAACTTACGGTCGAGTCCTCCGATGTATTTCATTGTGATCTCGCAGTGGCCCCAAACGGAGCTCACAATTGGATACAACTTTTTGCCTCTGAGGCCACGGAAGGCGACCCCCAAATACTGTCCGTCGACGACGAAAGCGAGAGTGCCCTCATCCATGTCAAGCACTACATAGAAAGAGTCGGGCACCACAAATGTCTCGTCATTTGACAAAATTGATGGATATGTGAGTCCGGGATTATTCTTGAGGTCGTGATAGAGTTTGTTTCGACCCAAATCCCATCCCCAGGACTCGCCGTTAGCGCCAACCAAAGACTGGTAGCCATTTGTATGGAGATTGGCTTCAATGGTGGCCACACCGACCACTGCATGTGTGCCTCTTTGACGTGTGGACCAGGTTAGCTGCCAGAGGTGCATACCTCGGGTATAGCCCACTTTACCTCTGATGCAGTCTGTGCTTTGGGCCACCGGATGCCTATGAAATGTGGTCGGATCGTCTTCTTTGACGAATATGTTAAGAGACCTGTCCTCTGTGCTCCAGGCATTTTTTACTTGTGTCTCATAGTTGGCGGGCGGCATATCAAGCAATAGGTCCAGTCTGGCCGGTCGGGAACTGTCCAACAGGTCTTTGGTTCGGGAGGCTATCGATGAGGAATTGTCGCGACTTATCGGCGACTTTAATGAACTGACTTTTTGGCCCATAATTGGTGCGAATAGTGGCCAATGGCTTCGATGTACGACACCTACGGGTCGGTAGATATAAAAACGGGGCTTTGATTTGCACGGCTTTAATGGTCCGCACTTTGCGGCTGAAGAAGTCGATGACGGCTTTGACAGATCACACCGATAGAGACCATAACCAGAATAAAAATTATTAATACTGTAATCAAAAAGAAATAAAAATCAATCAATTATTTCATAATTAGGTTTAGTTAACACTTAATAAAAAACAAAACAAATCAAAACAAAACAAAAAACTTAATTAAAAGTCTATTAATTACTTTTAAATTTGATTTAAGTCCTAATATTATAATAAAACTTAAAATTTGATTAAAAAAAATCCTTTGATTTGATTAATAAGAAACTTAAATACAATTAAAAACTCAATTAAAAAAAGTATATTTAATATTGAAATCGACTCTAAAAAAGAGTCACAAAAATATAAAGTGATTTAAATGATAGCAAATGTAAGACTGATCTCAACGTTTTGTTAACACGTTTTACACGATTTTATTCTAACGTCAGATAAGTGACTGAAAGTCAAAAACTTTTTTAATAATTAATTATTTGAGTCTTATTTCATAGCAATGGTTTGTCTTTTCCGACACATTTTATTGAACTTTTGAAGTCATTACTGATTAGCCAAAGGAGACGTCACTTCAATATATCGGATGAATAGGTTTCTCCACAATAAGAGTCAAACACTTTGTCAACACTTAATAGTATTTCATATGAAAAGCAAAAACTGAATATTCATTTAAATTGAACAGAACAGTGACATTTGGTGTCGAAAAAATGTGAACTTGTACAATTACAATTGAATTACATCAACCTCTATATTCAAAAAGGTTCTGTGAACTTTACATTCTGTGTGCGGTGTCGTCAGTCAATCACTAAAATATATATATGTTTACAAACAGACAATCAAATGAGTCAACGAAATGATAATGAATTTTATCCTTTGATTCGTCAAAAAATGGTTAATCACTGAATGTTAAGATAAGATAAGAGTCGTATTAATAGCGTTTGAAAATATTTTTATTTTTTTTCTCTTTCGACTCAAAACAAATGTTTTGCACATTTAGTGACAGAATATTTCCGAACATTAATTTTAGGGGAAATTTCCTTAAAATAAATCCACATAAATGTCAAGTTCAAGACCGGGACACTTATGATACCATTTAGGTTTATGTCCTTAAATAGATCCCTTTCCTTTATATTTAAACATAAAGTTTTAATTGAACAAGATTCTTTCTCAATACATACCTATCAACAGTGTAGTAATACATGGTTGGGCATTAATATCCAGAACAAATCAATTAATATTCGAAACACATTTGAAAATAGAGACGAAACAAAACCACAAGAATTGAGACTATTTTTATAACGAAAGACAACACTATTTTTAAAACATATTAAACTCTGAATACGTTTTTGGTTTTGACTTAAAAAAGTAGTGCTATTTTTGTGGCCATCACTCACTCAGAATGTGATTCAACTGAGGAGTAGTCAATAATAAACAGAGTTTAAGGTTTTCGGTCGAAACGAGAGGCAAAACCTCTGACTCTGTGAGTGACTCAAAACCAGTGAAATATAATTGCGTTCACAAAACGCTATTTTTGGCCACAAATATAGGTTACAGAACTCTTATGCCTCTCTTTTATGTGAGGACTGGTCTCTCAGTTCACTTAATAAGAAGTGTTTGAGAAGTTTTAAAAGTTTTAAAGACGAGAAGAAAAAACGTTTTACTCTCAAAACCTAAAGCACTGAATCTGTGAGGAAAGAGCCGAACATCTGCTCAATAGAGATATGCAGTAAATATGAGTAGTATTTGGAGGCCCGACGTCTTGTGCCAATTGGCAGACGTCTGGTGTGTCGAAGGGGCCATATATTGTCAGAGCATTTAGCTCGGGGTCAAATAGCATACGCGCGATGCACACACACTCAGCACACGTTCCGCCACACGAGTGGCACACATACACACGCATCCGATCACACGTCCCTTTCATACGTACCTTATATTCTATTGATTATTGCTTTTCATAAAAATGTTTTATATCTATTGCTCTCATATAAAGAGCAGTTCCTTTGTTGATAACCAGTCCTTTCGGGACTCTTATCACAGATTGCATGAAAGCAGGTCTTCAGCTCCAAAGATAATTGACGGGAACGGTATCCAACTTTTTATTATTTATTCACTAAATTAGCTCAGAATATGTTCACGATTTAAATGAGGGCCCAATTTTGAGTTATAGTTATTAATGAAATTGTTTTCGATTATAATTAGAAACGGATTGAAAAATATTGAGCACAGAATACAATTCACAGGAAAATAATTGCCCCGTTGGTGCTCAGGGTCTTTGACTCAGCATTTATTGACCAGATTTTAGTATCGATGAAATCCAATGATTTATTTTTAAGACTTAAAATAAACTTTTTCTCAAAATTGTGCAAAACATAAGACAACTGTTCTTCAGACCAAACAAATATTGGCCTTCGGGTACGACTTCATATCAGGGAAGGAAAAGGTGGCACTTATTGAACAGCTGTCGCTCTTCAATAGGGAAGAGGGTATCAGTTGGTCGGCCGCTATGTTTTCACTTATCACTCGTATTATTTGCTTCTCTTAATCACAAGTAAACTGCGGGCCAACACTACAGAACAGGACAGCAGCCGATGCTTACAAATATGCAGATCTTTGTGTTTATTGTTTGAGACTCAGCACTCAACTAGTGCTTAGTTTGGATCACCTGCCTCTGACTGCACAACCACTGACACCACCGAAAGTACACTGAACGCAACACAACGCGTAGGAGAGTCTCAGATGTCTGTGACTATGACTATGACTCTGACTCTGTGCCACTTTTGGATTCAATTTATACACAAATATTATATTAGAGGAGAGGATCACAAAAATACAAAAACCGCAATCAATTAAATGCTGGGCTCTTAAGAGCTATAAAAACATCTGATAGACAGCGAACAACATAAGAGAATCGAGTGGTTAGAGATAACGGTCCTGTTTATAGTCAACTATCTCAATATACACACATAATGTGTGACTCTGGCGCTCAACAACACCACTTTATCCCTATCTTTATGTATAATATTCTAATATAATAGACACCATCGGTGCTGACCTTCACAGCACAGAATAACACAACATTGAAGTCTAAAATCATTGAATTACTAATTTAATAATCATTTCATCGAAATATTAATTATATATTTGTAAGGGATGACCAAACACTGCTTCATCAAAGACCTGGGAGAACCCCCTATTTATAAAATTTAAGCTTTTCATAAATTAAGGGAAATAAGCTAGCAATTAAATGCCTAACAAATGGCGTTTACCTTGATGATACCTTTGTTTAGAATAGAATTTGAGAATAGGGCTGACCCGCATTAAACTGTTTGGCCATCGCTGACAATAATCTGTTCACACATTAAAAATTTTTACCTAATATTTGACTAAATTTTATGACTCATATTCAATGTTTTTGTGGTAAAAAAGTTGTTTTTGATTGCTCATTTTATTTCATCTAATTCTAGGAGTTATGTACAAAGCATTGAATATAATTGCAATCATTTTCCGACACTTTATTTTTCAAATAAATTATGAATATTTTTATAAATAAATTAAAACTATTCACTAATTTTCTGTTATTTTTGTTAACAAAAGGTATAATAATTTTTAATCGTTTGGGAAATCATTTGAACAAAAGAAAACAATAATATAAAAGGCATTAAAAAGTTTTAAGAACACCACCTTTGGTGGACACTTGGCTCACATGATTTACTGCACATAAACACACAAATCAAAAACAGATTTAGGCAAATATACAAAAGGCTGTGCGCTTTAGAGGCTATATATTTGGTGATTAGCCCTTTATTATAGTACTGGAAATACAAGTGTTTATAATTATCTCCTGAATAGTCGTCTGTCGAGTCTAATACCTGTTCCTAACTCTGGACGACAAAAGCTATCAGATGTGAGACTTTGATTCGAGTTAAAACATTTTACAAAAACGGCTTTTGTTTTGAAACAAATACTTCGCTATAAAGTCATTGAATGAAACACTGATTATTGTATTTAATAAATATTCGAGTTTTGAGTTTTCAATAAAAAAAATGCATGAATTGAATCAACAGTTAGTCGATAGACAATAGTATTCCTGGTCTTTCTATAAGCTTAACAACTAATCTCTCATTCTTTTGATTATTAAACTTTTCCTTCAAATTTATTATTTTTGAAATAAACAGAAAATTTTGAATAAAAACCGAAACAAACTGTCATTATATACTGTTTTAAGAATTTTGTCGACTTTTTTTCTCAGTTTTATTGCAAACCAATTATTATTTGATTTTCTTTCGTTTCACCGAATTTTAGTAGTCTTTTGAGAAGTACTGCAATAAAACCGTTTTTTATATTAAACTTTTCAACATATGAGGGAAAGGGAGAGACAGATCTCGAGTCAAGGCTTTGAATGATTTAAATGACTATAATCTGAGTGAAAAACACAAACGAAAGGCAAACAAAAGAGTAAAAAACTCTTAAAAATAATTTTTAAAAACTATAATAATTTTTTTGGAAGTTTTGTTTCAAAGTCTTTTTGTAGCGGAAATGGAGTCCCGACTAAACTTAAAGCTAAAGAAAACTAAATTTTTTGGTAATAATTTTTTTCTTCTCCACTGAATCGTTGAAAACATTTTTATGGCAAACATAAGGAGTTTTACTAAAACGACTAAACAGTAAATTATTTTTTTCACTCCGACTCTCAACTGAATATAAAAAAAACTCTTTTCTTATAACGATTTATTTTTTTTGCCTCAAAGGAGAGGAGAGGAGAGAATCGAAATTATTTTTTATTATTTGTTAAGATTTGGGTCTCTATTGGGAGAGAAAATTGTATTTTTCACTGAAATTTCGTTTTAAACTTAAATCCAATTCATAACTCGTTTGCGAAGTAATTCATTTCTCTTCACAAAACAGACGTTTTTTAGTGAAAATTGAAAGTAATTTCATTTCTTTCACTAAATTAAATAAAAACAACTTTTAATCCAATAATAAGTGCTAATAAGTTTTGAATGGAAAAATCAACAAGTTTAATTTTGTTGGAGAAGTGTTCAAAATTAGTAACTCTTATAAGAAGTGTTTGAATCAATATTTTTTCAGACATTGAAAGGAAGGGCAGAGGATATGAATATAAGAGATATTTATGACAATTGTATGGTTAAGTCGAAAAGGAATTCACAAGTTATTATCTGAGAACACAGAATAGGACAGAATAGAAATTCATATTTGGAGGTCAAGTATTCATTTTGTTGTTCTCAAAGAAAGAGAGAAATAAACGGAAAAAATGAAAAGAAGTCTAAAATAAGGTCTGAATGAATATTTAATTTAAGAGCAAAAGTAGGGGAAGAGTCAGAGCCCTGAGTGAGAGTATAAGAAGTGTAGAAACACTTCTAAGACTACTAAAGTCTATTTGAAACACATCTTATGCCAAACATATGTCAACTTTTGGTGTCTTAAGGTCACAGCATTGCAGACATACTGATAGGGAAGAGCGACAAAAGCGTAGGCTTTTGGAGAAACCATTGAAAGGAAGTGTACAGAAATGATGGCCAAAACTGAATGAAAAGGGCAAACAGGAAACCGCTCCTCCATTGGCAAAAAGGCTCAGTCAATACATGGCACAGGAATTGCCAGTGCAAAGAAGGAACATTCTGACCAGAGGTTAACCATTTTATTATAGGAGTCATGAATTATACGACTCTGTAATGCCTTCTGATTATCATTTAAGGCACAGACGTGTGACGAGAATTGATTATCACTTTAAAGATCTCTTATTTTGAGCCAATTTTACCACAATTGAAGTCTAGTTTTTCCACTCAATTAATCCCAATATTTATGGAAAATCTTAACTTTTATTTAAATAAAATGTAAATCAATTAATGATTTATAGATAATCGAAAATCGGGTCATCTTTTCGGCCCATTATCTTCAATATGGAATCTATTCTTGGCTTAAATTCTGACCGAATTTCATGACATATGTTCAGAAAATTATAAAATTTGTTATACTTTTTGTTTTTTCCTCATTTCTCATAAATTTTCTAAAATGAGCAAGCAAGAAAAACACTGCTGGCTAACAATAACAAAAGAATACATAAATGTAGTCATCGATAAGGGAAAGCCATTCATCAATATTAAGCGCACAGTCAAAGAGGAAGTCTCAGATCAGAAACCATTTTTCCTTCAATGAATTGGTTCGAAGAATGAGTGAATAGTGAGTGAGTGAGTGAGGAGAGAGAGAGGGAGGGAGAGAGAGAGAGAGAGAGAGAGAGAGAGAGAGAAGTATTGATTGTAAAGGTAGAGGAAAAGTGAATCGAAGTGCACGGGATATACAGGAAGTGCTTAAATATTGGCACTGTATGTCGAAGAAGAAATGTTTGCACAAATATAGAGAATAGATAAGGATTTAAGGCATGAGATTCGAGCACATAATCAATGGGTAAATATCAGTGAAGAAAATATATCTGCAGAATATCAGCACAAGAAAAATGAGTCAACAAATACATAGAAAGGGATATTGAATTTCGATTAAAGAGGTTTTTCTTTCTTCTTCTTATAAATAGAGTTATAATATATTTTTGTATATATTTAGTAAATTATTTAATCGATGAGAAAATTATGACCGAAAATGACTCTAATTATAAGAAAAATGTTTTGAAGCGAAACTAAATTTGAAATTTTTTTCTTCAGTTCTTTTGTGAAGTAATTTTGAAAATTTTCTTTATATAAATTTTTGCTGAAATTTTGAAAATAAAGTCTAAACAGAAAACATTTTTCATGACTTTATTTATTACTCTTTTTGAGTGATTATTACTGAAGAAAAAAACAGTAAAATTTCATAATTTATTGCCTCCCAAACAACGGAATATACTTTTATTCCATCAAAAATTGAGACATGAATTTACAATTAACAAACAAATAAACTTAATTTCAAGTTTTCAATTAATATTCACTATTTTCTTATCACTAAAATCTAATGAAATTTTAAACTCAAACTTTTAAATCCTATCGTTTCGTGCGCTTAACTTTTCATTAATTTTATAATAATTCAAAACACGAATTGTTTTCAATTTAAACTTTAAATTAGGAAGAATTGGAGAGAGAGAGAGAGAGAGAGAGAGAGAGAGAGAGAGAGAGAGAGAGAGAGAGAGAGAGATTCTAAAAAAGAGGAAAATTAAATTTATATATAAAGGAAAACTTTATTTGATTTTTATTCTTCATTTACTATTTGTGGTACAGTTTTCTACCCTCTCTTTCTTTAATCCATAAACCGATGTTCTAAATCGAGAACAGAATAAGTAATAGAAGAGAATAGAAAGGCATCACTTAAATGAAATAATAATAAGTAGTTTTCAAACGAAAAGATCTGATTCTCAATCAAATTAAACTAAAACTCTAATTGAACTGAAATATTGAGTTCAACAACAGTTTAAATAAAAATTTGATTCCATATATATATTTTGGGCACAAATATTAAATGAACTATTTATTAATAAATGTTGATTATATTGTATTCTCGTGGCTTAAATCTAATCCGGAGTAGAAGTATATAAAAAACAATAATACAATTAATGTTTCGCTCAATTGTCATATCATATGTTTTGATCAGTAAAAGCATAATAAAAGTATTTGGTTGAATGCATTGATAATTGTTTGAAAACACATTCCGTATAATAAATAATTTAATTCCGAAAACACAATAAAAATGTTATTTTCTCTCCTATTTAAGTGTAAATAATGAGAGTTTGCAAGATTATTTACAATAAATAAATATAACACTACATTATTATTTCATTTGTTAGCTCCCATTCTTTGGGAACAGAATAATAGGGAACTCTTGTTTTAAACGTGAACTCAGGCCTCAATGATATCAATAATAATAATAATCTTTTTTTCGAGCGCTGGTCGTCAATGACATCAAACATTAGATAAGAAGTTATTAAGATATAAACCCAAAGAGATAGAGGGTATGTGTTTGTGCCTAAGAGAGTATATGGGTGTGCACTGGGAGAGGGTTTGTGAGACCATTAAGTAATAAGTCTTTTTAGGTGAGAGAAAAATCGTGAAAAAAATGACTGATATTGTATTGAGTTATCAAATAAATCGGTTTTTTTGCTCAAAACTCCAAAGTCTTCACCAGAAGTAAAAACATATGATTTTTTTAGACTATAAATATAAGTCAAAAGTTTTGAATTCTGTTCCGCAATTTAATCATCAAATCAGATGTCTGGCCTTTTAGAGCACAGAATATTAAAGTAAAAGTATTTCTTGATATGTGATAAGAAATATTTTCCTCGAAATTAGTCTAATGATAATCATCTTATTTTCTCATTAGATTTATAACTTATAAATTATAAGCAAGCACATATAAGGAACAAAATCAAAATGAAATATAATTATATGAAAACCAGAACTTCAATATAAATACCAAGAAATAGAGTAAAATGAAGAAAAGGTTTGAGTAAATAAATCTTATATCAAATATCTTTTAATGTTTCGCCAGTTTTGTAGACTTAAAGCTGTATTTAATCGGATTTTTTGCTCTTTTTCTTTACAGTTCTCTACTATTGATATAATAGACATCATTTGGAAACAGAATTGATTGAACTACTCATCAAATGAATGGTATAATAGGTTTTCCTCTCCTTTTTTTCAGCTTAACATCATTTCCAAAGTTAAGAACTAAAAACAGTTACACTGTTTCTAAAGCACAGAATAAGTTCCAGAATTGGAATACAAACGAAAAAGTTTGTGTCATTATTGGCAAAATTCAATTGACATTTATTTTCAGTCCTTTCGTTGAGCACTGGCTTCAAAGACCCGTTCTCTCTCTCTCTTTCTCTCTCCCTCCCTCCCTCTCTCTCTCCCTCTTTCTCTCTCATAGAGAAAGTGATTTACTTTATAACGGTTTGTCTTTTATTTTTTGAGTGGAGTTTAAGGGAATAATAATAACGTTTGAAGACTTGTTGTTGTATTTTATGAGAAATAAAAGTTGATTCAAATAGAAGTGAAGTCTTGTTTTGTGACCGAATTTTATAAGAGTTTATAAGACCACCAAAACTACTCCCAAATAATGACTACCGATTGGAGTAACTCTTGTTTAGACACTGTTTTGGCATTTCTTATTGAACAGCACATGAACTGTTAGTCTTGAGTTTGAGAACAGAGAGGAATAAAATAGTTTTCTCACTGGGAGTCTATGTCTAGAAAACGGCTCAACACAAAGATTCAAAAGGAAAGCACCAGAAATGAGAGGAATGATAAAAACGTATAACTCGTATGACTCCAATAAATGTCTAAAGAAATGATCAAAAAGTGATAGTAATGTAATGTCAATATAAATGTTAGTTAATGTTTCAAAGATTTAGAGCTCAGTTTAGGGATTCCAGTCAGACATGAGTGCGGGCAGAGGTGTGGGTGAGTTAGTAGTGAGAGAGTTGGAGAGAGAATAAAGAGAGGGAACTGTTTGCACAGTTAGTATCAACTATTGGTGACATTTGCCAAACCATTGACAGATTGATTAGAAAAATAGTAAACCAATAATCAAGTGATGAAGAAATGGCAAAACCAGAGGTCTTCGAACCCAATATTTTTATCATAACAACAAAAAAACTATTAATATATTTCTTTGAATATCTGTTTGGAAGGACTATCACTGGTTTCAAATATTAATAATTAGTGTCGTTTGACGTACAAAACACGGAAAGAAATTTTTGTGCTTAACTCTTGTCAATCAATTTGGCCGATAAGTGAAGGCTTTCCTCCTAACTCTTGCTTTAATTGATAGCACTGTCGCCGAGTATTCAATCGATTGGTTTGATTAATGAGAAATTAAATTATTAAAACATTTACTTATTGAATGAGATTCAAATCTATGGCTTAAAGAAAGAGATCAAACAAACCATAAAAGGAACGCCATTTCAATAAGAGTCAGATATGGGCTAAAACTCAAAATGAATCCTTAGTTTTCCTTAAAATCTATTGAATTTTGTGATTCATTTGTATGAATTAATAAATATATTAATGACATGTTTTGAACGATATGTCAGACACTGGACTCAAATGATATAAACTTTTAAGGCTTTCAGAGGGGAATCAAATAAGCAATTCTTTCATCTCATTCTTCTTCATCTATTCCTATGGCTTTCATATATATATATATGTATTGAGACTTTTTGTGTTGAGTTCCGGGGAATCGATTTGTGATCGACAAGAGTTCACTGGCTATGAGTGAACACTACAATGAATAGCTAAGGGTTTGGCATATGATATGGTCGAACAATCTGTTCAATACTTTGCAAATTGTGATACTATTTGATGCCAAACGTCAATAGACTCTAAGAGATGACCGTTCATTTGGAGATCTATTGCAACACAACAGTGAGTGAGTGGGAGAGAGAGGGAAGGAGAGAGAGAGAAAGAGAGAGGATATTGAGCCATAAAAATGTCTTCGATTTATTATATAAGAAAAAGGAATAAGAAATTTAATGCCGGAAAATATCAGGAATTTATAGTGAATTCAGTATTGAATAAAAAAATAGAACTCTGGATAAAGTTTTGGGCATTTGTTTGATCTGTTTGGCCATAGAAATGGATATACCTTAAGATTGGATTCTGAAGAAGAAAATCGAGAAAATAACAGATCGATGGGAAACAAAAGAAAACCTAAACTAAACTACAATCGAATAAAGAGTCGAAATAAAATCAAAGAGTATTCACAACAAATAGAAAAAAGAGTAGATCTGAAAGGAATGAGTTTTTATAATGAGAACGAATGTCTGTCCACTAAAGTACTGAACAAACGGTTCTCAAACTCTCTTTTATTTCAAACTACAAAACTCTTTGCGAAGAGAATAAAAAAAAGTTTACTTTACTTTCAGGTCTTGTAAACACACTTTTAGTTGAAGTGATCAAACATTTCCTCTGATTTTTACTCATCTCTTCTTCTCTTCACTTTTTTTTGGCCAAAAGTAATATCAGAGATGAGATCTCGAAATAACAAATAAGAAGAGATTTTAGGATTTAATGAGTCTAATAGTGAATGCTTTCGGGCAACTCGAGAGGCTATAGCCAGTGATAGAGCGCACAGCACTTGTTGTCAGAGCTATTCCTCGCTTTCAAGTGAATAATGGCTTTGAATTAAAATTCTTACGATATTTTTGGTGCCTTTAATTCTGGAGGAGTCACTCAAATGTGAGAAATTAACTTTGATTTGATAGATAACAGTCAACACAGAAGACAATGTTAGCGATTCATTGATCCATAAGAAGAAGAAATCACTTTAATTATCAAACTTTTAACAAACGCTAGTTTTTCATAAATGAAAATTCTCTTTATTCTGTGCTCTAAAGCCATTGTTCACAATTGAAACTTTGGGAGAATATTCTCTGACTCTTTTGTTTTGTTTCTCAATAATTAAAGACATGTCTTCTATAGTCTTAATTGTCTTAAGCAGTGATTTATATATTATGTTTTGATTTGGACTAAACAGCTGTTGGCTAAGGTCTCCAACAAACAGGGCTTTCATTTTCAGACAAAACTTGAAGAATACTTTTGTCATAAACTCATTCATTAAAAATTTTGTCTCCTTTTCAGAGGAATGTAATTAATTCAAATGGAATAATACCACTGTTTAGCATAAATTAGTAAAGAAAACACAAAACTGTTTTCAATCTCGAATTCTTACGTAATTTTTTAAATTAAATTCTCTCTCTCTCTCTCTCTCTCTCTCTCTCTCTCTCTCTCTCTCTCTCTCTCCTCTGTTGACTTTGAAAAATCTTATTTTAAAGAAAACCTCATTTAAAATTCATCCCTAAAAGGAGGGATTCCTAACATTGGAAGGGCTTATGGAGGGGTAGAATAAGAAAGAATTATAATTCAAATCTCATTTATGAGCGAAAGTTTGAAATTGAATTTCAAAGATTTCATAATAAGAATTATGCAAAAAATGAATGAAAAGAATAAATTGTAAAAATATATTATTTCTAAACATTATATCGAAAACTAATGAAAAATATATTGTATTCTGTGCTCAGACTTATAACAGAATCTGTTGAAACTAAATGAATAGAAAGAAAGGGAAGGAAAGTGGAAAACAGGATAAAAGGCTTAACTTATTTGTTAGTCAAGGCTTGAAATTATACTTACATTAGAGTGAAATCCCCGGACAGTCACTAAGATTTGCATAAAAATTAGTCGAAAAGTAAAACAAAAGAGAGAAAAAAAAAGTTGATTAACAAAAAAAACAAAATTAATTCTAAGAACTGTTTTCGAGTAAAGTTTTAATGAGAATTTGAATTAATTGAGAGTCAGAGACACAGATTCGACAAATAATGAAAAAAACTTTGGGTCCAGAGTTTCAGACAAAATAAAACCGAATGAGTCTAGACTTGTAGTGAAATAACTTTTTTATCTCTATTCACACCATCTCCTGAGTCGTGAGCACAACATTAAAAGGGATTGACTGTAAGACTTGTGAAAGAAAAACAGTATTAGATATGAGGCGTTTTGTTTGGCTCTGTTTGTGTTGTGTTGGCCTTAAATTTCAAATACTATTCAATAGTGAAATAGAAAGATGTGATCAAATGAAGGAGAGATGTGTTGAGAACTATAGAAAAGTTGCTTTCCTTTGGATAAAACTATGATTTAAGGGATGACATGAAAAATACTGACAAAAATCTGATCACAAAATGACAAACTGTGCGAATGGATGGCAGGGGTTAGACATTGAGATTGTGATGGCGTTTGTCTCTCACTAAACAACACAACAAACTATAATATAATAACAAAATAGGAGTAAGACTTTAACGCAACCATCAATTCATAGGAGAAGACAAACGAGAGAATAAGACTAATGAAAATCAAACTCAACTAAACGAGCAAAAAAATTAACACATTTTCTGTTATTTATTAGACAAAAAACAGACAAAAAGATGAAATTCTGACGCAAACGGTATATAATAATAGAATGGGTGAACACAATAACAATAATAAAGAGATAAAACAAATGCCAAGAAATTTATCAAAATTTGTTGACGGAATTCATTCTGGAATTATGTCTGAATGAGCATGGTAACTTTCATTTGTCTGGAGTTGTTTTTTATTTATTAGCGAAAATAGTAATTTCTGGGAAAACGGTTTGTTTTTCGGAAGGAAAGCATTAATAGTGGGCGCGATTGCATAATAGGCTTTACTTGTTAAGTGCAAACTAGATTATGTTCTAGCTTAATTTATTTGGAGGATCTTCAAATAGAAACCTAATACTTTAGCAAAGAAATATTAAGTTAAGACAAACAGAATATTTATGTAAATAAAGTTTTTTTTGGAAAATATTTTTTCAAACATTTTTAGCGTATATTTTGTTGGGAGAGTTTTGAGACGTCTTTCAAAAGTTTTATAAGAATTCAATTGAAAAGTTTAGTCATTCTATGAATTATTGAATGAATTTTTTTTTAGTATAAAATAGAAATACTCTCTGAAAATAAAGTTCACTGTTTATACTGGAATTGGAGATGAAAAACGGTATTTTTATTTCACTCTATTTTAACGAATCTAATTTATTTTGATACTCTCCCCAAACAGTGACGGACAGAGTTGGGGAATAGCCAACACTTCCTTTTTAAAATCTATGTAGAAGTAGACCAGGAACAATTTGAGCATGAACAAATAATGATTTATATGTACACAACGATGCATTCATGATAAACATGTTAGATAAGTTTATACAGTTAAAGTGCTGTGCTTTGAGACACCGCTGGCTATTCTTGTTTTCCCATACATTTGAGACACATATTTGATGTGAAAATAGTCTCTCAAATCATAAGTGAAAAGTGAGAGTTTAAGTAACTGTTTATATAAATGGATAAAAAAAAGCGTTTTTTGGTTTTTATATCTCAAGGTTTGTGTGAATCAAAATATGATAAATAGGAACACATTTGAGATTTTATTCCACAAAACAAAGATTTTGAATAAAAAGTTACTTTCAATTGAATATAAGATAAAAATGAAATAAAATATTTCGGATTTTTTTGAATAAATTTTTTTTCTTATGAATAGAAAATATATTATTTTTTTTCGTTTTTAAAAAAATATGAATTAAATGTCATTAATCATTGAAATATGCAATAAATATAATAATATTTTATTTCAATTATTATTTAAGAAAACGAATAGAAATTTATATTTAAAACTTAAATAAATTTCTAACATGTGATTACTCAGAGCTCATCCTTAGAGCCATATCTCACATATAAATAGACTAAAATTTTATTATTTTTTCTACAAAAAATGAACGACACTTTGTTTGACTCCAAAAAATTGTTTCTTTATACCAAAGAATGACACAAATTATTAACAATAAAAATACTAACAAATGAATCGAAAGCCCAACAAAATAATAATAGAAGAGTCAGTGCGTGGGGGGAGTACTTATTATTGAGAAAACTTGGGGCTCTTCCCAATTTGATGCTTGTTTTCCAAATATCAAATCATTATTAGTTCCAAATATAATAATAGAAAACATAACAAACATAAAACTCTGCAGTGAGTGAGTGAGTGAGTGAGGAGAGAGAGAGAGAGAGAGAGAGAGAGAGAGAGAGAGAGAGAGAGAGAGAGAGAGAGCAGTGAAACCTAAACAACAAAAAAGACATTTAGAATAGAGGAAAGGCCACAAAAAGTGTTTGGAAGTAAAAGTAGACTTAATATGGTTGCGATCGTATTACTCAAAATCAATAGCACAGCCTCTCATTTTGTGTGTTTGTCTGTCTCTACAATCGTAAGGTTTGGGCGAAAATTATCGAATCGGGTATAAAATAGTGTAATAGTTTGCAACACAGACCAGGAGTATTGGCAACGATGTCAATCCCCAACAGTAATGGTTGGGCTTTAGAGCTCAATCCCTAAATTAAATGAACGGAATCATCAATAAAGTCCTCATCAACTAAATTGCATATTAAAACTATAGCCTCAAAACAGAATAACGGGTTTAGTGTCGACACAACCAGTTGTGCCGATCGATTCTATAGCCATTGGCTATGGATTCACACTTTTGACACAAGACTTCATTAATAATAAACTAAAAGTTGTTTAATATTTGGCAGAAAAATAATTTTAATAATATTTTTCAACAAAATTGGTTTCCATTGAGATAATAAACTATTTACTTTTTTTTCTAGTCATGTATTTTACAAGACAAATGTGCCTGGATCAAAATAATCCAATCCTTGTAAAAGTGTTTTTTTCTTGAATAATATAAGTCTGGGAATATTTTATTTGTGTCAAAGAAAGAAAAGCATTCATTCTGTGCTCAAACACACAAAAAACAAAGGCTTTACAACTGAATGTCGAGAAGAGTTTCAACCATTTTATTCAATATATTTTGTGAGCAATTTTTCACATCAAACGAGTCTTTCCTTTGAAAAACAATACATGTATTCATACAAATGCTTAAGAGATAAGGATTTTTGCATTGATTTTGAATTAAGTCTTTTTTTTCAAACATTCAATAAAATGGAAAGAATACAAACATTTATTAACACAATTGTATTGAATAATAGTCTCGTAATTTATTATACTTTTTTCAAAATGAGATAAAATCGTCGAAAAAATATAAATCATTTGAATTGAATTCATTTGAATGAAGAGAAAAATTTAGGCAAAAATAGAGAGAAATTCCATTCAATTATATTTTGGATGCGATAAAAGCCGAGAAAATTAATAAATTATTGAATACGAGTCAGAACTCAAATACTATGTCTTCAAAGTATTATAACTCGTATGTAAAGCACAGGAATATAAGCGGCAAAAGACGTATAGATTAGAAGAAAATTCTGTTACACAGAATAAAAGTTGGAAATCGATTGGAGAAGTTGTGTCGACAGTTGTTAATGGTCTCAACGGTTGCCGGCATTCCTTCTCCCTTTCCTTCTATATTCAAATATTGGCTTCTAATTAAATACATACAAGAATTGCACTGAGAAAACAAGACTCACAAACAAAGGCAATGGAAAGTGTGTGCGAGAGAAGGAGAGTATATCTGAAGGAAAATTAGAGAGAGATTTCTTGAAAAAACAGGAATAGACTATAAGTTATAGTCAAATGGAAATAGTTAATAGAGAAATGAAGGCAAGAATAGGGAGAGAAAGGAGAGAAAGAGGCAAAAAATTAATGACCGTTTTTTGGACGACAAGTAATGTTATATATAAATATTGTCAGCAAAAAATAGTGGCAAATATATAAAAATCAGTTGAGAGAAGTAGAGACACAAGAAGTATAAGACAATGGCGTTAGTGTCACAATAAATGTTTCAATGAAAATAGATGTTTGATTGCACACAATTCACACATTACTACACTTTTCGGTGGATTTCCAAACCGTTGTTCAACTATTTTAGGTGTCGAATGTGTTTTGTTTCCGAAATGACTTTCATTTAATACTTTAGATTACAAAGAGAGGGAAAGAGAGAGAGAATGGAGAGAGAGAGGGAGAGAGGGGAGAGAGAGAGAGAGGGAGAGAGAGAGGGGAGAGAGAGAGAGAGAGTACGAATACAATGACTGAGAAAATAATGTCGTCGACTCTACAATTAAAAGAGAGTCCGATCGACTGTTGAGATGAATAAACTGTAAGAACTGTAAGGAAATCTGTTTTCCTTCAGCAAAGAAAACGTTGGCTTCACCTCTGAATTCACAGTTTATTTCTTTTGTTACACAAAAGCAAAAACTATTCATTTATTATATGAGTGTTTCAGAGAGAAAATAGTGAATATTCTTTCTCTAAATAGAGAGTAGTTATTATTACTTGTGTGCGGACAGGTTTTATTGATGATATACTGAACGCAAATATGAGATATTTATGAATCATAGCTTTTCTGTCGATTCATTACAACAAAGAGATTACAACAAATAATATATGACTAAAAAAACAGTTTTGAGATAAATTCAATTTTTCTTTCAAAAAAAATTGTAACTAAAAATCTAAAAAAATGGATCATTTCATACATTTTAAAAATATTGATAACTCATTAGATATTTAGTTATGAATTCAGAGCATAAAATCAAATACTTCTACAAAAATACATTGAAAATCGTCTGACTTTTGATTGCAATTTATATTCAAATTTTATTCATCAGTCATAGAGTCAATCAACTTATTTATGAATTTATTGAGATTTTAGTTTAATATTAATCTAACGATTAGTTTAATAATTTCTTGAATATATTCATGAGAAAACTGAGCATGCTAATCGATATAATTTTACATCAAATCAATACCTCATTCGTGACTATTTTCAGAAAATGGGTTAATATGTTGAGAGCCTACCAGTATTTTTAATATATCTAGCAAGTTTTTATAATATTTATATTATAAACTTGTAATGGAAGCTTGCCAATATTAGCTTGCTAATAATTGATTGATGCATAAATATATTCTGTCCAAACATTTCTACATAAATAATATGTTTTTAATATTAAGAGAAATGTTTTGAAAAGTTGTCATAATTTTCATATCAAAAGCGTTTCATTGAAATCAAATACCAGACAATTGTTCTCAGATTCTGTTCTCAATTCCAATAATAAAATGGTTGCCATAAAAGTCTGTCAATAAAAGCTTATTAAAAGTATGTCCGAATGAAAACGGATTCATATGATTACTGGAAAGCCATAGAAAGCCATATAATAGGATAGACGACAAGATAATTATGATAAATGTATTAATACTATGACTGAACGCTAAGATCATTAAATCCGAAATATTATTCATACGATTGGAGTATAACTCTCTCTCATATGAATCGCGTGTTTAATAAATGGATGTCTGTTTTCCATATTCATTGCCTTATATTATATGACACACAAACGGAAGAACAGAATAATATTTTTAGTGAAAAATCAGATTTTTATTCTCAATCTTTGTTTCCAATAATTTGTTAGTATTTTATGTCGAAAAACGGGTCACGAATTTCAATATATAATTTCAATATTGATTTAAATAAGTGAATGACTCACTTTGTAATTATCAAAGCCATTTGCCAAATGATCTAGCTAATTTTATGGTACAAATAAGAGACGCATATCATTAAAATGAACTTGGCAATTTTTTTTCGTTATATTTAAATTTCTCTACGATTTTTGAGATTAACAAACGTGTTGTGAAATAAAATAAACTAGGCAAATTTAATATTCGAATAAATGAGCCAATTCGCTGTCAAACATTAAAATATTAATTACTTTTGTCTAACAATTAATGTAACAAAACATTGAATGAGTAGTGAAGGCATAGCTCTATCTTTTCATAAAAATTAATTACTTTCGAGTATTCATATAATGACTTATTTTTTTTCATTTATTGATTTGAAACCAAAAATATTCCTACAATTCTTGTTATCAAAAGAAAGTATTACTCATTTCATCTCATCGTTTCGTTTCAATTGAACGGAAAAACCGTTTTTCTCTTATCATTCAATTCATTTTATTTGAAACTAAAATGTTAAGAATCCGTTAAATTAAAACTGAATGAGAAATTTATATCAAATATTTCTCTCTCTCTCTCTCTCTCTCTCTCTCTCTCTCTCTCTCTCTCTCTCTCTCTCTCTCTCTCTCTCGCACTCACTCACTCACTCATTCTCTCTCACAATGTGTTAAAGAAGAAATAAAAGACATGAATTTAATGGTTGGAAATGTCTTGAATTACAGACTTCCCTTCCCTTTATTTTCGGGCGAAATATTTTTGGTTTAATAGTAGTGTCTGAGAGTTAGAATCAAAATAGTATTCATTAATCTATTAAAGGGTTGGTTCCCAACATTTCTCTTTATTTAAAGGAAAAACTCATTACTCGCTGTTATATAATATTATCTTATCTTAGATTAAGAGTTATAAAATTACAGTACAATTTTCATCTAGATCAAAAAATAAGAGTTTCACAATTAGACTCATTTTCTTATGTGTTTTTAGCCAATAATTCATTCTTTTGCTCTAATATTATGATTACTATTATTAGGAAAACATTGTATTGTTTGAGATGAGCACAAACTGACGAAATATATACTCATTAATATAAAATACGATTATTATGTATTAAAATGAGTGTAAAGATAGGATATATAGGGGATCGTCACTCAACTAAAGGGAGAGGATATAAATGAAAATCCATAAACTCATGAAAAGTCATGGCTATTGTCGTCGTATAGATTATAAGCAGTAATTCTAATTCTGGGCCGAAAAAAGTCATTCACTTTTACTTTATTGTCATAATATAATCGACTAATAAAATGGTCGGACATTAAGGGCTAAGGCTTTGGAAAATAGAGCTCAAGAATATTATCAAATGGCTTCGCTCAAATGAACTAGTTTATTTTGGTGCCAATACTTTTCATAATTACTTGTGAAATGGAATTACCATTTATTAGATAATATCACTAAAATGAGCTGAATATCAATCCTTATATTTAAATGACTTAAATTTAGTGCTTTTCCTAATGCTTTCCAACGAATCGAATATCAATAAATGAGGAAATTTTAGTGAATATTCTTCGAGAAGAGAATATTCTTGAAAACAATGACACAAAAGGCTATAATAGTATTGTTTGTAACGACGAGAGAAAAGTATAAAAACAAAAAGAAGAAGATATTATCGAAAATCGATAAAAACATTAATAATAATAATAATAATTGTGAGACGAAAACAGTCACAAGAAATGAAAGATTTCTAAGGGATAGACAACAAAAATAGTCGTTTCGATCAAAGAGATTAACTCAACGCCAGCGTTAAGACATTTGGTTTGGTTTTCGTGTGCCGTTAGTTTCAACGGCAATAAAATTATATTAGAAATAAGCCATGAATTGACCCAACACTAGGCCATTGTGTTTGTCCTTTTCTATGGCTATAATTTCTGGTAATTTTTTGACTCAGTTCTCACCCATTCATTGATGATATAAAATAGATGTGTTTTTACATTATATAATATTATATATTATAATAGGATTGTAATGAAGTTTTGGGTCAACATTTGGGCCACTTTTACCTAATATAATGACTGTTCGCTATTATTATTAAATTGTCAATAAAATTAGAGCACAGCATAAGGTATGGCAATAGAGAAATAAAGTACAATAAATCTATATATTAACGGTATTATTCTGTGCAACGAATATATATATTATTTGCGGAAAGAGTTTCGTTTCCGATAAGAATAACTTATTTGAGGACTAATTGAATGAAATGTTTCGACAATTTTTCGATTAATAATAATTGTTTTCATAGATTTTACTATAATTAAAGGCAAACTAAAAGATAAAATTTTTGGATAATATTCATATCGAACGCCAAATATCTGAAACTGTGTTTATCAGACGACAAACCCTTTAATTTCTGTCGACGTCTGAATATTTTTTGGCTTTTAGTCAGAACTTTGGTTTTTACCCAAAGAAATGGTGAACTAAAATATAAGCTCTCAATAGAGAGTAAACGCCAAACGAAAGGACTGAATGAAGAGATGATATAATAATAAATTGTATAATAAATAAACGATAAGAGCCGACAGAAGAGAAGCTGAAGAATAAGTAGAAGAAAATTATTTGTGTTCACAACAATCGTTATCGAAAAGCACACAATAAACACATAATAACAACATTTTAGGCTTCAAACGACACATATTTTTCGGTTAAACTTGTTTTTTGTTGGAACAGTTCGTTGAAGAAAAGGTCGAAAGAAAAAAATCGAAAGTGTTTTTCAATTATAGATATTTTGGAGAATAAGAAGAGTCAGTCAGAAGTGGTTTTAAGTTAAGGAATTAATTAAATACTTAATTATATTCATTGGTTTTTATATTCAGTGGTCAATACCTATGAGACTGAGAGTCCATCGGCGCTGAATTGGGCTCAGATGTGGATGCGGTGAACATGAGCTGATTATAATGACTCAATTGCAATGAATCGGCGATTGAGGACCAATAGTGGCACAACTGATGATATAATTGTATATCAAAGAGAGGAACGTAAAACACAGCAGACAATCGGAGATTAGGGTATAGTCTTTGCTCAGAGAACCAGACCAGTGGCACAAATGGCAAATTCACTGCTGGATAACAACTATTGGACCGGTTATAACCGTTATTAAGATTAGTGGGCAACTGAGCACAGCATACAATACTGTTGTTAACTGTTATACAACAACTCGACTTTGTCAGAGACTGCGGCACAGGTAATAGAATGGGTGCTGCAGTTGTGTGAGTCCTATGCATCCTCATCGGGACACTAAACCAAACTGAGAGCACAGACACAGCACTCAGCTTATACTCTGTTTGAGTAGAGCAGAGCACAACCGGCAGAACGTGTTCTCAAACCAAAAAACGAGAACATTTGCCAATAGAGTTGACGAATGCGGGACTGCTTGAGGTCGCCCTATGTCTGTCTGTGGGCGCCCCACAACTATCAATGTATTCTCACAATGAATAAAGAGAGTCGGAACTCCTGTCACTTTTAGAGACTACCACTCTTTTCCCCTCTCAATGTTGTCAGAGTTGACGATGAAGTGAAACTCTCGTCTATGGAGGGGTTCACTAAATGGCTGAATATCTAACCATCTAATGAACAAATTATGTCTTTTGACCGAAACCATAGAAAACAGTTGTGTTATGATGTGTTTAGATGAGAGAGAGATCCCTCTTTGACTCAAACATTTGGAAGACAACACCGTTTATGAGGGAAACACTCCATTTAAATGTTAAACACTGAGACCGACAGTTCAACGATAATATGAAAGACTCGTTTCATATATCCAGTGATGTATTTCTGTTTCTAACAAATTAAATGAAATATTTTTCTCTTTGAAAAAGTGAGAGAAAACTCAAATAAATTTGAGTCTAATTCTTGATTTTGAATCAAATAAATCAAACTTAAAGCCCAAAACGTGTGACAAATATAAGTTTAGCTCTTTTTCTACACTTTTTTCAATTAAGAACAAATCAAATGTGATTTTACTTCAATCATGTCTTTACAATTGATTCAACCAAATGTCATATGAGTTACTCTCTTATTCTTTACCGGAAATGGGATACGAATGCAGAGGGAAAGTGGTATAGATTTACGGATTAGCTCTCAATAGATTCGTTTCAGAACAGTTCCATATATGGAAGGGTCACAAACAAAAGATACGGGATATTATGTATCGCTTTTCCGTCTGATCAGCTCTACTGATAAAAAGCCAGAGAAACCCCTAGAATTCAGTTCTAAACGGAAATGCAATTTAAATATTGATCAGGCATGTTTTTCCACTCAACTGTATTATGATCATATGAGCTAGAATGTTTAAAATGTTGCATGTTTATTGATTTGGATATATTTACAAAATAATGGTAAGTTTGAGGACAATAAATTGGGTTAACCCAAGCGTTACATTTAGACATTTCACTGGGAATTTGTGTTAATAATTAAAAGGAGTAAAACAACGAAACGAACAGAAAAAATGATACAAAACTTATTGTATTTCAGTCACTATTTTTGAATGCAATGCAAACGAATCGCATCTGTCAGTCAATATCGCAATTATATATCAAAAATAATTTGTTATATAAATGGGAATTCATACAACTGGCAGACGTGTAGCTCACATATCAGAGGCCTTTACCAGTGAACACAGAGATATTCATAATGTATTTCCCAATTTATTCACTAATATGAAGGACTGGCCCTAAAAACATTTGCAACTAATTCTGTTGATAGACTATAAGCATAAAACTTATTAAAAATTTATATACAAAACGCCTCAAAATTGGTGTTTAAGCGAACGGTTATAAAACAGTAATGAAGTGACTATAAAATACATAATATATTGAATTATTGTTTGAAAAGTTGTAATAAAAAAAATTACAATAATATGACTCAAGAATTAGTGGTCGTCCAGAGGAGAGCCATATCTCTAAATGACTTTAAAAAAGAAGAAAATCATTTACTAAATAGTGTTTGAAAAACGAAAAATAATTGAGTTTTCAAAAAAACGATAATTGAATTGTGAAAATCATGTTTGCTATCCATCAATGGTAGTGGAAAACGCGAGTGAGTCCGCCCTCAACATTGCGTTTTTTTTGTGCAAAAAGAAAAAATATTAGCGAACAGAAGTTTTCTCTCATTGAGACTTTTAATATGTTGTGCTATAATATTGTGTTAAGGTTAAACACCAGATTAAAAATAGTAGTGTTATTGTGTTGCTCAGCATCCGATCTGAACATTTAGAGACGGATCAGAGGAAAGCCTTCTCACAAATATATATCACAAAATAGTATATCTAAAACAAGAGGTCAAACGCCTATCGCATATCCATATATCCCAACACAAAGAGCGAGAAGAGGCAAACGATGAGAGAGAGAGAGAGAGAGAGAGAGAGAGAGAGAGAGAGAGAGTTTCTTTTGAGGGAATTTTCATATTTAAAATTAGAACAGAATTTTCGCTGAATAATCAAAAGCTGACTCT
>JAQFZM010000556.1:0-29712 GCA_034695785.1 Galumna obvia
AATAATTGATTTCTGAAAATTATTGCTTTTGAATCAAATTTCATTAAAATATTTTCTATAACTCGATTTAAGCCAAATTTGATTTAAGCCAAAAATTATTTTTGCACCAAAAATCAGCCTAAATCGAATTATTATTGTATAATCATTTATGTAATTGTATTGATCTCGTAATCGATTATTACATCGATTACGATTAAAAAGTTTAGAATAATTTAATAATTTTTATTTATATTTATTTGATTATATTTAATTTTAGTGAAATAAAAAATTGTGAAATTATATTTTAATAATTATAAATTTTAATAATTATTTATACGAATACAATTAATGTTAAATGACAAACTTTAAATAATTATTAACGAATATTTTCTACAATTATTTTCGATTCTTAAAATAGTTGTCATTCTTTGGAATAGAAGATGTAAAGACAAATGACAACATTAACAGATAAGTTAATTACAATATTTTTGTTTGAAATAAATGATTAAAAATCTGAACAATTTTATTTAAATAAAAAGGTATATATTAAAAATAGTATTTCATTGATATACAATTAAAAGATTAGTTCACTCAAACTTTTAGTGCAAAACTTAATTCTGAGATTTTTGTTCAATTGAATGAACACAAGAGAGAAATAATAGAGTGAAATATTTCATTTCATTTTGTTTGAATTCAAAGATCAGAAGCCAACGACTAATTCATTGAGTCGTAGCTATCGATGTCATGAGATCGGAAGCTGTTTTATTGTTTGTAGCGACAACTTTGTGACACTCAATACTTGTAGAGGAATGATGGCTCATAACAGCTGTTTGGCTAACGTTTGCTATTTTATTAGCTCACACATGAAAGGGGGTGTGCTCAGTGGGTAATGACCTAAAAATTAAATGCATGATTAAGATTCAAATTATTTTAAAATAAATAATCACAGACAAATAAAATAAACCACTTCTTAAAATAAATCAGTCTTGGAAAAAATAGTATAAAACTTGATTTACAAAATTGATCAAATTTAAAAAAATTGCATGGTGATTTTCAAACTTTTATAACAATTTTATAAAAGAGTAAATAATAAATTATTTGCAAATATTTGAATTTAAAATTCCAACTAGAACCTAGATAAATTATCAAGATCAAGTATTATTATTTAATGTTTATACAAGTGAGTTGATCTTATTAATACCTGCAATTAATATAAATAAATAATCATACCTGCACGTTTAAGCATATCGTCCTAAACATATTCAATTGGTTTTGCATTTTGTTTTATAACTAATAATTGTTGTTTAGTGAAATCTGGGTTAAAATCAATAATGTTTTTAACGAGCCACTCTCTCATATCTTTTAATGAAGTCCGCATTGTTGGTGTTTTGTTAAGAATTCGTGAATGGATGGCTGCAAAGTAATTAGTCAGTTATAAATCAAAAGGTTTTTAAATGTATTAATACCTAAATTTAACAATAAAATTAGTTTAATCAGTTTTGACGCAATATTTTAAAACTTTGCAAATGATTAGATAATCGTAAGTAACAAATATAGCACAAATTTTGCTGAATTTTTAATAGTGATGAGCAAGGTCATTCAAGCCTTCCAATATTCTTTAAAAAGAGTTTGGGATCTCTGAATTAGTTGTGAAAAGGATGAATAGCTTATAATTTTGTCAATTAATCTACAGTCATTGGAAATAGGTTCTTATCTCGTTTTTTCGCAATTTAATCTTAATAAAAAGGTATATAAAATTTTCCTTAAAATTTCAACTATGGAATTTTTGCACCACTATAAATATATTTGAAAAAAATTTGTATCTAGTTCAATTTTTCTATAAAACGATGTTTATTGCTCAGAGATTAAGTAAGATAGATGACATATTTTGATGATATTTTTAGGTTCAAAACAAATGAAAATTTTTATAAACTTACCCGCGTTGTCAAAGATAACGACTGAATTTGGGGTCAAATTTGGGATACGATGATATTTAGCCCAGGCCTCAAATTTTTCTGCGGCAAACGTCTCATCTTTTAAAATAAGCTGAGCATTTTCTATGAATCCTTTGGTATTAATTGCATCTATGACTGTATATCTTCGTTCCTTGCCTATTGATTTTTTTATCTTAACCTTGTCCTTATTTTCCCTAATAGATTATTTATGAAAATAAAATTATTTTAACCCCAAATATGATTTTGTCTAGATTTTATGAAAGTGAAATATTTTTAAATTACCAAGTATATTTTGATAAAATACAATAAAATAATAACTTTTATAAGCAACTAAAATTTTCTTATTCACTAAATTGCTATGGTATGACGACTCGTCAAAAAACACAAAATTTTGCTCTTTAATTATTTGATGCAATTTTTCTTTTTTTGTTAAATAATTAAACAATTTTTCTTGAATTCGTTTTGTTTTAATAATTTCTTCTCTAATAAAATTATCACTGTTTGAATAATTATATTCCATTCGTTTTATCACTTTATGAAAGGTCATTAATGAACATTGTTTGAAAGAAAGATCACAATTTAAATCTTTTTTAACTTCTTTAAATACATCATATATTGCCGGCACTTATTTTTTCTCATAATTTTAATAATTATTTGATCAATAATTTCGTAATCATTATCACAGAAATTAAATATATTATCTTTATTTTTTGTAGCCTTTTGTTTTTTTATTCCATTTTTGCAAATTTTATAATATGTGCTTCTTTTAATTCCAAATAAATTTTCACAATTACAAATTAAATCACAAGGTTGACTATCTTGGTTATTTATTACATAATTCAAAATATTTTCCTGAGTTTGAAGGGAAAGATAATTGCCAGATCCACTAAAATTATTCTTTTTATTCATTATTATAGTTTAAAATATCAAAAATATCACAAATTGAGATCGAAAATTAATTAAAAGAAACCGGTCAGAGATTATGTGATGAAAGAATGTAAGAATTAAATGATATCAAGTGATAGCAAATGGATTAGACATCGAATGATTTGATGACAATTCACGATTTGTTAACTGAAGATTAAAATAATGTTCTTGAGTTAGGGTTATTGATCACAAGTTATAATAATCAAAAACAGTGGCGTATATTATACATAAACTGTTCGCTATAATAACAATAATTTGGATTCACAGACATAACAAAAATAGAGTTAATTAACTGAAAATCAGAGATTCTGATCGATTGGAATACTTTAGGCAATAAATGTCAGCCGAAATAATTTGAGGGGAAAAATGTAAACAATTTTTCAAAACATTTCCTATTAGATCTCTAATCAACAGAATTACGAAAAATTACTTAAAGTTTAAAAATAAAGGTTTTGATTCTGCGTGTGAACCTCCCGCGCGGCACATACTCTGAAGCAGAAAAAGATATGACTCATCTGTTCCGATAAATCAATTGGTAAAATATGATGAACACAACACTTGCATAGATTCTTAGATAATACTTATGTGATCGTAAGGTTTAGAAGAATAGGACAACCATTTGAAGAAAAATATTTACTATTAAACAAAAAGAGGAACAAATTACTATTAATTAAGATATGGTTGAGATAATTACAAAATATTGGAGAATAAAAGACTTCTTTGATGTAATCAATCAATTGTTTCACATTTAAAACCATTTGAAACGTATCAACCATTCAATAGGTTTTCCTCATAATGATCATAATCTATTTAAAAGTAATTTTATTAATAATTAAATAACATTTTAATACTAACCTTTAATAGTTTTAAGACATTAAAAAAACAATTAAAATTAAGTTTTAATAGAAATAATTAATTTGTTTACATTTTTGGCGCTCTTTTGCTCAAACGATTATTACATCGATTACGAGATCAATACAATTATTGTGTAAACAATAATTCCGCGACAAAAAAATGGGAGGACCTAAAAAAGTGACTGAAATAATGTACAGTTGGATATCTTTATAGATTCCACAAAAGAAAAATTTATTAAAAATGAGTTTTATTTACAAAATTATTTACTTTTAAGCATAATTATGATCAGAAATCACAGATAAAGTATTATCTAAATTATATTTTATCCAATTATCGCCTTCAGTTTTGACTACATTTCTCACATTATTTGCAAAATAACTTTTTGGTATTACATCGAAAAATTCAAATAAAAGTTTACGAAATCCAAATATATTATTTTTAAAGTTATTTTTGCCCACAATATGCTTATATTGAGCAAAGATTTTCTCAATGGGATTGAGATCACAGCCATATGGGGGTAATCGTAAGGGAACATGCCCCTCCTCTTCAATGATGCGATCCACTGCGTAATCAGTGTCAAAATCGTGATTATTTATTATATTAATTAACTCTTCATTCGTTGAATTCACATCATAATTAATTTTATATTTATTTAAAAAGTTTATAATAGTTTTACGTCGTTGTCGTAGTCCCGGGGTTTTACTGACTCTATTTACTATACGACTGTGAGGTCCACTGTTATCATAAATAACGACACTATTTTTTTAATGTTTGGCAATAGTTTTGTTTTCACCCAATGTTCATAAATTTCACTATTAATAGTAGTATTGACGTAAATTTGATTTGCATTCTTTACAAACCCGTCGGCAGTCATTGCACATAAAAGGCTATAACGGGTTCCTTTGCCTATTGGCCTCTTAACTATAATCCGTTTAGTTTTGTTTTTTGGTAAAATGAGCTTATATTTGACGAAATTTCTTTCTACAGTTGTTTCGTCAGTCCATACGTATTGAGATTGTGGGCACTTTTTCTCTAAATTTCGTTTTTTAATTAAAAATTTTATTCTCTTCATTGTATTGACTTTATTGTTAATGAGATCTTCTCGTAATAATTGTTTAGTGTTATGATATTTATATTCACTTTTAATTAGTTTATTGAAAGTAGTTTTTTTGCACTTTTTAAAAGTTGGGGTAAAAGTCGGGTTATTTTGTATTTCATTAAATATGTCATTTTTGGATGGAAACACACTTTTTCTATTAAAACTTATTATAATGTTATCTATTATATCACAATCATTGTTTGTAAGATTATATCTCGGCTTTTTGGGGCCTTTTTTCTTAACGGGGGTCACTATACCCCTCCTAATTATAGCATAAACAGATGTACGTTTCCTTCCAGTAATATCACAGATTTTACATAAGTATTCTTTAGTGCGGTTGGGGTCTTCACTTTTAAATTGTCTATATAAGTTTAAAACAATTTGTTGAACTTCGGGACTCACTGGTTTTCCAGGGTGACCACTAGAATTTTCTTTATCACCTTTTTTGAATTTTAAAATCACTTTTAATCACAATAATTAACTTTACTTTAATTCAATTTATTAATGGTAACGTTATCACAGGATGGTTCACAACTAGTGTTAAAGTTATTTACAATAATTTAGTACTTTTTTAGATATAAAACCCAATATAATTGCTATACTTTAGATAATAACAAAAAACCGGTTAAAAATCTGTTTTGGTTTTGTGTATAGCAGTCCGTTATGTTTGTGTTTGAATGCAATTCTATGATTGGCTTATAGTTAAGTCACTTTTTTAGGTCCTCCCATTTTTTGTCGCGGAATTATTGTTTATACAATACATAAATGATTATATTTAATGTTTTCATATCAATTACTTTACGTACTATTTTTAAGAATGTATATCACAAACAACATGGAACCCAAATCTGTTTGTTTGCTCGTTTGAGTAGCTTTAAAAAAAGTGTAGTTTTTCTGTAAAAATATTTTGTTGATATTCTTTATTTAATAAGTTTTTGGTGTCAAACGTTATTCTTGTAAACACAAACAAATCTAAACCTAAGGTACAATAATTAAGTTATTTTTATTGACAAAATTATAGCTTTATTTATATTAAGATTCAATAAAAATATTGTGAAAATGCGCACAATTTGTAAACATTGAGAGAAAGTGATTGAAAGTCAATTCAAATGTTTTGTATTTCAACTGATTTTTATGTTTTGACTGAATTTAATTATTATTTTGTTTACAATATTTGATGATTTAAGTCTCTCTTTAATAACAATTAGTTTATAAACAATTGACTCATATTTTAACATAAAATTTAATAATAACTTTAAATCAATTGTCTTAAACACTAAACAAATGCCACCAAAGAGTGAGTCAATCAAAACATTGTATTAAATGTATTAATAACTGATTTAATTCAAACCTTAGTTGTGGCCAATGGTTACCGACTGTGCTATCCCTTACCTAAAGGGTAAGTCCTCACACATGTGTCTAAAAGTTAGTGGATTTTAGGTAAAATACATGAAATAACCCAAACATTTACTCAAAAATAAAACAATTGATTGACTGATAGGTTCTGCCAT
Organism: Galumna obvia; assembly: GCA_034695785.1. NCBI lineage: Eukaryota > Metazoa > Arthropoda > Arachnida > Sarcoptiformes > Galumnidae > Galumna > Galumna obvia. Next base: position 6,327 of record JAQFZM010000556.1, read on the forward strand.
CGGTTCGTAAGGTTTTGGTGAAATCTATGGCTGTCGACGAAAGGGGGACAGAACTGACAATTATGTGATAAAACGACAACTATTCCGGACCTCTCTTTCAAGATATGAACTTCTATTTGAGGTCCAAAGAGAAGGACATAAAGGACTTCATCAGTGATAAACATCTCTCCTTCTAAGGAATGCCCCGATATATAACACATGGCATTCATTTCAAGTCCGGTGTCGTCTCTAAGAGTAAAGTCTATCCCAACAAACGTAACAAAAATAGTCCGACTCTTAGGTATCGTTTCTTAGTTATGGAACGCTTTGGGGAACAGTTGTCTGAATGGGTTACTGACAAACGACTCACTACTGCCGATGCCATTGACGTCGCCATCAAAATGACCGGTCAGTCAAACAATTGCCTATTTTTTTTGGGCCATTAATTTATTTCATGTTTTATCTTAAGATGTGTTGCAATACATTCATTCCTTTGGTTATATTCACGCCGACATCAAAGGCACGAATATCTTAAAGTCGAGGAAGTCTTCAAAGGAGTGGTATTTAGTTGACTTCGGTTTGGCTGAAAGATATAAAGATCAGACAGGAATTAACCGCAACGATAAGGCAGATAAAAAGCGGGCCAACAACAGAACTGTTGAATATAGAAGTAGAGACGCACACATCGGTGTTCTGTGCCGTCGCGCTGACATTGAATGCCTGTCCTTTAATCTGATTGAATGGCTTTCGGGTACACTTCCGTGGATGTTATGTCTTAAAGATGCGACAAAAGTAGAGAACTTAAAACATGAGTTTTTTAAAGACTTGGATAAGTCTTTGCGAAAGCGTTTCCCAAAGTCTGTTCCCAATGGACTCAAAAATATGTTTAAATTTGTTGATGACATTAAACACGACTCCAAACCCGACTATAAACGCTTTAAACAACTCTTAAAAACCGTATCCATTGAAGGAAATATACGAAGAAGTCTAACGCGAAGACAAACTGAGGGAAGTGAAGAAGAGGATGACCTGGAAGTGTCACGAAAGGTGTCCTCATCTGAATCAATAGTCGACACAATAAGAGTTAATAGTCCACAGAAACGGTCGCATCAGTTATTCAAAACAAAGAACACACGAAACAAATCTAAAGACAAATACTATGACTCAGAGTCTGACTTTAGTGGTCGTCCGAAGTCAGTGAGTCCTACAAAGAGAAGGAAACCATTAAGAAGTGAAGACAACTCTTGTAATGTTCGCAAAAATTCCAGTAAGACTCCTATGAGAAGACATTCTGATCGCAAACGTTTATCGATAGTTTCTCTTCAGTTGTCTTCAGTTGTCTTCAGTGGTGTCTTCAGTTGTCTTCAATGGTGTCTTCAGTTGTCTTCAGTGGTGTCTTCAGTTGTCTTCAGTTGAGTTGAGATTTTCGATCAGTAGAACTGATGTTTTAATAATAAAAAATTTTTCTTTTTATTCAAACTTTTGAAGGAAAAATTTTATAAAAATAAAACAAAAAACTTGTTTTTTAAAATTTTTTAAAAATAATTTTATTTAAAATTATCCTTCAAAAATTTTCTTTTGAAGGAAAACTTATTGGAAATAGTTTATTCTGCACTCTCTCTCTCTCTCTCTCTCTCTCTCTCTCTCTCTCTCTCTTTCTTTCTTTCTTTCTTTTTTTCTTTCTTTCCAATTCATTAAAATTGTAAAATGAACAAGGATGTTTTAAAATATATACAATTTTATTGATGATTTGAAATTCAAATTATATTTTAATTAATTTGAATAAATGTTTTACCTTTATATAAGTTTAATAGCTTTAAAAGGTAAGCTATCTTAGAAACTCATCTTGGTAATTGCATAAAAAATGAACAAAGATATGAATCAAAACAAACTTTAAATGGCGTTCCCTTCAAAACAATATTAAAGTTTAAGTTTATCTGTAATTTAATGGCAAATACTTTGGAGGCAATAATTAAACATAATATCCGACGCCTTAAAAGCACATAACAAGACATAAGGGATAGGCATTGACTCTTCGACACACTTGGCTATTATCTAGCAAATAATAAATGTTTGACTCAACTAAATATTCTCAAATAGTAGTCAAAGGGTTTCCTCATAAGTGTTTGCCTTTTCTGTAAAGTTTAGTCAAAAGAGAAGTTTTCTGTAGTTTTTGGGGGATATTTTCCTCTCTCTTTCTCTTTACTATTAAATTATACGAAGAGTTAAAAACATCTCTGGAAGGGCTATAAATGTTATTTAGAAAACCAGGAATTTGATAGAGGCTTTTAATGCCGACAGCTATTTGTAATTCAAATACTGTATATAAAACTTCATAGTTATGATGAAATTGTAGGCAATTATTTTGTTTGGAACACAATTTGTTGTGTTTTTTATTTGAATTTCTAATATTTATTGCAGTTTTTTGGGCCGTTTTTATTGCGTTTAGATTTTGTGTTTAAATAAACGTTTTTTATTTGATTCTGTATTTAAATAAATATAAATAGAAATCATTAGCTATTTTGAGTGTCAGGTGAATTTAGATAAGGCCTTAATTTGGTTAATAGTTATAGCTTGCAACATATTTTATTATCTAGCAAATGTTTCTTATTTGTGAAATTCTTGGAATTTTCATCAATTATTAGATCAGAGTTTTGTTTTGACTGTATTTTTATTCTGTCGTTAAATTTGTTTTGTTTTTCTCTCTCTTTAAAAATCTTTGAAATTAAATGAATTATATTTTAACGCATTTTTTTAATTTACGTATATTTTCTTCTTTTTATAATTATATTTGTAACCGTGCAACTTTTTATTGATGGCCTTTTAATCTAATGCTTGAAATCATATTTTATGTGCGAAATGTTTATTGAATTTTAAATTTCTCTTCAAAAGAGATAAATATAAAAAGTGTTATTAAATTTAATTTTTAAAAAAATTATTTCGAAACAAATCGTCACGAATTCTGAATTATTGCCTGATTTAAATTTATTTGTTCTTGCACAAATTCAATAATGTTCAAGTGTGTGTTGGCGCTCATTTGCACATATAATGATCAAAGCATAACATCAAGTGAAAACATGCAAACTTATATGTAGGCAATGTTACATTAAGTCAAGTATTGGGGAAATTCCCGATTTGACTAATAAATCCTTAATTTTACATCAATTATGTGAAACACTTCAAGAGATTGAAAAAGAAATCAATTATATTTGGCTCAGAATAAATTTATAAAAAAATTCCATTCATTTAACTTTTTATTTCATAGAAATTGGTATATTTCTCTCTCTCTCTCTCTCTCTCTCTCTCTCTCTCTCTCTCTCTCTCTCTCTCTCCCTCTCCCGAGTTTGGGATTAAATAAATGGCTTAAAGCAAAGGATTTTATAATTTAAGGGTTCGTAAGGTATGACTCAGTCCTCAAATAAATCATTAATATTAGAGAAAAATCATAAATCATTTGAGAATATTTTAAAAAATATTAAACTCATTTTGAATAATAATTTATATTTGAGAGTAGACTCAAAAAAATGAATTATCTATTTATTAAGAGAAGTGCTTCTCTTCTAATGAAAGACACGATTCATCGTTTAGAAAGACATGACTGTCCTTTTTCTTACCATTCATTTTTACATAACAATAATATTAATAGCAGTTATAGACTAATAGTAATAATAATAATAATAATTGTTTTTCTAATCTCTTAAAACAATAATAGTTTTTACTCCGAGTTAGTAATAAAAGGGTTCAGTTCCTAATGGTTTTCATGTATGTCTCTATACTTTTCATGAATTGCATAATCATTTCATTAGTCTTTAAAAAAAAGTGTTTGGATGACTCTACCCTTTAAATTAGTGTTTTTCTTACTTTTTCCTCGCTTAGTATGTCCAGGATATTTTTTATATGAATTTAGGAAGTACAATTTTTTCCTTTTAGAATTTAAGGGTTATTTTTCATAAGTGGGGCCTTTAATAGTTTGCCCATGATCAGTTTTATAGCATCTTAATTATGATTAATTAAAAATAGATTATTTTATTTGAGAACCCCTTTGGCGACCCCTGAAAAGGCTTTTTTGTTGAACTCATAAAAATAAAAAGTATACTATAATTAGAGATAAAATAATTTCAGGATTTTATTATAATTTTGTAAAAAGTTTTTAAAGTGTTTTTTCATATTTGAAAACAAAAGGAATTTTTCAAAAACAAAATTAGAACTCAATTTATTCAAATAAAGTCATTTTAATTTGTTTGTTTGCCTTGTTCATTTTTCTTGTTGTGTTTGAAAATTTTCAATTTCATTGCTCATTCATTATTCAAAACAGAGAAACGGGTCGTCAGTTAATATAAAGAATTTCAAATATAAAGTTTGAAATTTTGAAAAATTATTTAATATTCAATGCATTTTCATTCTGTTGAATAACACTGAGGGTTTAACCAAGGGGGTTTTACCCAAGGCAATATCAATATATCTATGTATGAATTTGTGAATCTGAGAAACACTTAAGGAAACCCCGAATTAATTAAGTTATAAATCAATTTTTAAGGAAAAACTATATTAAGTAATAAACTTTTCGTTAATTTATTATTTATTTCTTTAGAAAATACTTTTTGTTTCTTTGATTCAAATATTTTATTTAAATTTATTTCTAATAAATTTTGAAAATATATTTGAAGTTATATTTTGTCTCTAAAAAACTGTAAAACTTTAAGAATTTGTTAGTTATTATGGCGGAAGTTTTGCCGCCATTTTGTTTTTAAACATTTTAAATAAAAATCATTAGAAGTAAATCTAAAAAATCATTTTAATGTCTTTTATAGATACTTACAAATTGCAAAATATCTGTTTTATGCAAGATTAACTATGATCTTGCTCATCTTATGTTAATTTATTAATAATTTAAAAGGATTTTTATCAAATCGTTTTTAAGTTATTTTTTCAATTTGTGAACTCATCGTTAAATTACGAATTTTTATAAAAAAATATTTGAATAAATTATTCAATAAAATAATATTTATATATAAGATCAGAGTTAAGCCTAAACTCATGTTTTAGACATTAAGTAATTATTAAATCACGAAATTTATTGCATTAGAAGTGATTTTCATAGTTTATGTCGACATTAATTTTAGGCGATTTTCTTCAAAAATATGTTAAACTTTTGATTTAAAGAGAAAAACCATTAAAACATTTTTTTTAATTTTCTTCTTATATTTTATAATTATTTCATAAATTTGTTTACAAGAATTAGCTCTAATTGAAACATTCATTAGTGATTAGCCCAGGGTTATTTTCTATAGATAATCAAGTAGAATTTAGGCAAGGGTTCAACCCAGAGATAGGAGCTTAAATTGAACTTGAGCAAACATTTCTTTGCAAGTTAAACCTTTTTCCAACACTGTTTTGAAATTATCAAAGAGTTGTGAAATTTTTTCAATTCAAATGCAAACCAATAATAACTGAATAAATTGTAAACACATTAAACTTTATAAATAAAGGGGTCGCCAACGGTATATATATACCGAAATATAGTTAGATATAATTATATTCAAACATGGTAAAAATATTAACTTGATATTAGTATTCGATTCAATAATATAAGATAATTATAACTATTAAATATGATTAACTTGACAATTAAAACCAAGTTTAAATTACTCTATTTAAATTGGAAAAGAGTTATTAAATCGATTAAATGTTTTTGCTACAAAGATTGATGGTTTAACTAGATAAAAAGTGTTAGAATCAGTTGCTATGCAATAAAAATCGAGATTAATTTCATTTCTCATTTTAAAAGAGAAAAAAAAACGTTTTGATTGAAACTTAAAGATAAGAGAAGTTTATTTCGTGTTTCGCTTTTTATTAATAACGAGAATTTTCATCAAAACTTTTGCTTCACTAACAACACAACGGCTTTCCCTTAACGGGACGGCTATCTCTTTGAACGGATAGCTATTCTCTGCTAAAGACAATGAAATACTTACAGTATTTGTTTAGGAATAGAATTAAAAGAGGTTTCAAATATTAGGCCAAACATAAAAAAGACTGTCATTAAAATGTGAATGAAGTCAAGTATGAGAAAACATGTGATTCCAGTGATGGCCAGAATGATAGTCAAAATCAAAGGACAGACTGAATATCTAATATATTGATCTTTATAAATGTTTTTTGATCAATGTTAGCATGATTATTTTTTGTATTTATTATTACTCATAAATTTGCAAATATATTGAAATTACTGGAAAATCGATGAAACGCTACTATTTTATCGTTACCTTATCTAACAATTAATCTAGCTAAGTAAATAAAATAGTTATCTTTTCATATTAATTTAAAATTTATTTAAATAGAAATATAAATTTTTCAAACTTTAATGGCTTATATTTATTTTCTACATGCTCAAATAAATATGCAAATTATTTTGAGCAGCATATTATTCTGTTCATCACTGAAGTGACTGAGAATTCACTTTAAGATAATTTCGATTTATATTTCGCCAGAAATTGGGCCAAAACTAACACGTATTTGCATTGATAATAAGTTTCTAGATCATTTTTAATGCAAATTTTTCTATGAGATTTAAATAAAAAATAATGCATAGATAATGAGCAAGGATATTTTCTATAGAATAAACTTGAATAATGCCTTTAAAAAAAGCTAAACAAATCAGCATGATCAATTCAGGAAATTGTTTATAAGAGAGAACTGATGAAAAGGTGATTTGAATATTTATTTGATAACTTAAAGCAACTGTAAATAGAGGGCCAACCCTTTGCACATCACTGTATAATCAATTCTATGCTATTATTCGCATTTGAATAACAAAAACCGTATTTCAATAAAAAGATTTTTAGAGAGAAATCATATTTTACTCAAAACTCTTCAGAAGAATAAATATTTTATTGTTTGTCCACAAATTAAAGGCTGTTCTCTGGCTGTGCTCTTGCAATGAGTATACAGTTATTTCATTTTTGAATAGTTAAGTTTATTTATTATTTATACTATTTATTAATTCCAATCTCATACTCCCAGTGAGTATAAACAGAGAGGGAAACAATAATAAGTAATAATAATAATAATTCTGAGTGTTTTTGCCGACCGTTTTGGGACGGAATATATTTTAGATCAGGAAATGATTATAACAAAAATCTGAGAGAATATATTAAAATTGTTGGCTGAGAACAGAACAATTTAATGACTGTGCACTGAAATGTATTGTGCAATCACCAAGCTAGTAATTCTTCATTCTATAAGAATGATCCCGGAGTTTAAGTTTCCGGGAATTTTTCAATTTATTTTCTAAAATCAAAAGAAATTCTTCACAAAAAATACTAAATGTTTCAATCAATGAGGATATGGTTCACAAGTTTTAATGGCTATTTCTTTTTTTGGCTAATATACCCTTGCTCATTGTAATATACGTTAGAGCAAACAAATGATCGGCTCCTTTTTACCATGAGCATAAAGGGTTTGCAAAATTATAGCTATAATTATGATAACCCTGGTTAAATGAGAATCACAAACATTAGACATAATAACGATTAATACAATGATGTGCTCTTTGGGAGGTAAGGATTGGCCATACATTTGCTTAGGTTTGAGGGCTAACACTAATATCAAAGATTATTTTAATTGTCAAGAATTCCTCATTTATTTAATTACTGTATAAAATCTATGTCCTTTTCAAAGGGACAGTTACTAAATAGTCACATGACTCACATGACAACAGCTATTTGTTTGACGTCTTTTTCACAGCTCTTTCTTTAATAATAATTGAATCAAATTTTCTTCTGAATAACTGAACCGCAGTTTTATTATTGAATCTAATTTTTCTTTTGAATCACAAGACTTGGAGAGAGAGAGAGAGAGAGAGAGAGAGAGAGAGAGAGAGAGAGAGAGAGAGAGAGATTTTGACCCAATTTTTTCGCTTTTAAACTACAGAATAAATGTAATTAAGTATATTTTCTTTGACTTAGAAATAAATTGTGTCTTATTTTTCAATACGTCTTATAAATTCACTTATATTCTGGAGGTATAGCCCGAGAGCAGACATCATTAGGAAATAAGTTATTCCGTTCCCATCGAAAAGCTAACTAAATAGAAAAAAAAATCTAAAATGTAATGAACCTGATATATCATCTAGGCATTTATATTATGATTTAAATCAAATGGAAATATTTTTCAAAAGAAATTCATTTTTTGACTTAAAATTAATTATAAAATATTTTGTTATTTAAGTGTTTTTTGGGATAAAAAAAATATTTGACTCATATTGAGATAATTTTTATATATATTTTATTCGAGCAAAAATATGAAACTATCCCAGAGCTATATAAGTGAAATCTTATATAATCTTTAATAATTAACTTAAATAATCTTCATTATCATCACCAGGGCGATATATAATCTTAAGATACTCAGATGATCAAGAATAATTTAAAGGTGATTTTAATTTAATTTTTTTTTCTATTTAATAGTTTTGATATTTATCTGAGAATTCATTGAAATATAAGTGAAAACCAATTTTACTCTTAAAGAGAGGAAAACTTATCGATGAAAGTCTATCAGCGATTGATAACCAGTTTCTCTGATATTTAATTAAATAGAAATTAGTTTTTATTCCGAAAACACTATATTTTAATGCAATCTTTTGCTTAAACTATTACTCGACAAGAATTTTAATTAACACTTAAGAAAAAAATATTATTAAAATTATTAGTTTTAATGGAACTATAAGTTAAGATAAGCAAGGTAGATTGATTTTTTTGTCTCTTTGTAATAATAGTTGTTTTGTTAAGTTGAAATTTTTTATCATCATCTTGTTAAATTTTTATAAGAAATATAATTTATTCGATTATAGAATTTATAATTATATCAGATGAGCTTGCTCATATCCATATTTAATGGTTTTTGATTTGTTTTTCTTTTGATGGTTTCGAGCCTTAAAAAACTGTCAAAAATATTTATAATCATTTAAATTATATTCGATTTGAATAATAATTTTAATACTTTTGTATTTAAACAAGGTACATTCAGTGAATTCCTTAACATATAATCTTTAAGTCAATGCTATGATTAATTTAGAAGTGCAATGATCTAGATTATTTTATCATCAATCAGATTAACGAAACATTAAAACTATTTTTCAACAAAATTTTTATCTAATAAACTGGTAATAAACTTTGCTTGGTTATTATTTTCTTGATTAGTTTCTCATTAAAAAGTACAGTAATACCCGCATAATGCATCATGGATCTTTTGTGCAACTTAAACAAGGAACAATTTTAAATAGTATTCAAAATGATTTCGAAATAAAGAAAATAATAAAAATAATAAAAATTAGCTTGGTCACACAAGAAAAGATTATGATTCGTTATATCACGCATTAAATCAAAAAGTTATTCACTTAAATAAACTGAAGATAAAGTGTTTTAATAAAATTATTTATTTCTCTGAGTTTTTTTGATAAACGCTTTTTTCATTCGACAAATACTTATTCAAAGAATAAATTAAATTAATATAAAAAAGATATTCATTTTAAGCGCATCTAACTATTTGTGAGATTTCATAGATAATTAACAGGCAAATAATAGCCAACTAGATAAATTTATAGCATTAATTTATGAGCATGTATGAAATAAGTTATGTGCAGTTTTATATCAATGCGTTTGTTATAAAATAAAGGCTATGAAATAGATATTGAATGAAATGCTTTTTTATACTCAAAATTACAGATAAAACTCAGAGAAAATGTAAAGTAATTACAATATATTAAAGAATTTTATAGTTTTTCATTATTTTTTGGGTTTAAATTTTTTTTCTGTTTTTAAAGTATTTTTCTTAAGATTTTTATAATAAAATAATGTATTATTTCGTAAAGTTTTGTATAATTTTTTTCTGTTTTGTGAAACAAATTTTGATTTAATTTAAGTCTTATTTAAATTAAAACTATTAATTGTTTTTTATGATTATTAAATATTTTATAGCATTTATGTGTAGCCAAGGGGTACCAATAATCAAGGTACTATTTTCAGATAAATAAACTTGATAAAAGCAAGGATGAAAAATTGTTTATTTACAAATCAGGTTAAAATAAAAGTGTGAATAAATTAAATTTGAACTAGATCACCTTTCATTGTGGCTTCTATCGATAAATTACAAGTTATAGGCTATTAAACTTGGCAATTAAATGATGATACCTTGGCGATTTCAATTAAATTAATGAAATGTGAATATATTTTTAATGAGTTTTCAATGATTTTCAATGAAATATAATTTTCATTAATAAAAATCTATATTTTTTATTGCGTCGAATAGTATTTTGTGGTTAAAGAGAGAAATTTCGGCACAGAATAAGTAATATTAAATTCTTTTTTCACTCTAAGAAATTAGTTATTTCTCTCCGATTAAATACGAGATAATTTTGACTCTTGAAAAGTTCATTTCGTGAAAAAGTTTAATAATAATTATAATAAAATTCATATAATTTTTCAGAAAAAGAAAATTTAATTTTGAAAATTACACTAAAAATCAGGCGTTTTTCAGATGTAAAAAATAATTAACATGCAAATTGTAATTCCAACTGAATATTAAACAAGTTAATCTTTTTCTGAAAGATGAGTAAATGGAATTATATAATCCCTTATGAGTCATCACATTTAGCACAGAATAAGATATAACTCTTTTGGATAATAAAATTTTTAATTATACATCACTTCTTGATTACCAATTATATGCAAATGATCAAGGTATATATAATTAAAATATTTCAATTTATACAATTTTTCCTTGCTAATTTCTATGAAAATTAATTATTTTAGCCTACAATTTAGACAAATTAAATAAGCTATTAAACTTTATAATTTAACATGAATGTCTTTAATAAAAAAAATTATCGTTAGAAACACCTTGACTGTTGCCAAGAATAAATTATATATTTGTTTATTTACTAACAAAGAGACTATATTTTTGATATAAATTTCAATTTTTTGGGATTTATTTCTATTTTCAAAGAGATTTAAGAGAAAAACAATTTATTTAATTACTGGTAATACTAGAGTATAAATGTGAGCATGGTCATTTGTGTAAGTAATATATTATTTTATTCTGTAATTAACATAAGAAACACATGAAATAAAATTGTAGTTTAGATATCAGAGCACAGGTATGGCCTCAGAGAAGGAAGAATTTAAAGTTAAGGAAAGAGAGGGAGAAGTAGAGGAACGGCACTCAAAATACATTCCCGACGTTTAATAGACAGACAGTTATAGTAATAAAAATAGCAAACATTTCACTCGAAGGCTAAGGGAAGTCCATCGCGCGGTCTGACTATTTGTTGTGTAATGCAAAACAAGTGCTGTTCTCCTAAAATAGAAAAAGTTGTGCCCAAAAAGCGCGTCTCTCTCTCTCTCACGTCGATGAAGAATCGATAAATTTTTGGTTTAGTGCACCTGTAGTGCTGTGCTGTGCACTTGTGCCAAATACATCTGAGCCATCAGTCAGGTCCCAGTCACTCACTCCCCTATACCTGACTATTATGGCGTTTCTCCTCTTATTTCGTAATTTCTAAATCGTTTTAGAAAAAGCGAAATCTCTCTCTCTCTCTCTCTCTCTCCCTCTCCTTCTCCCTCTCTCCCAACTCACGGACAGATATCCATAACGAATGCACAGACCTATTGATTTTGTCGCTCAGAATATAATAAATGGTTTTGTTATTCTGTTTCGTAAATAAATGTTATTTTTTTCTTAAAAGTGAAGAACAAAATTTTCATCAAATCTTTGTCTGAAAGACTACTTATTTAAGTAATACTATTCCTGATATTTATTTAGTGCGATGTCATGTGTGTTGAGTTTATTATTCTAGATATCTTTTGCCTCCTTTGCTAAGACCTGTGCCTTAAAGCACATCATCGTTTTTAAGGAGAGTAAATAACTTTAGGCTAAAAGTAATGTTATTTTTCTTATGAAAGAAATATTTTGTTTTATTTGTTTTTGTTATGTTATTACTCAATCTATTATAGATAGTTGCACAGGTAGTCTGCAAGGTGCTATGTTTACCAAAGATTTTCACTCTTATCTTGCACATTTTTGGATAAAATCAAACAACAAAAAATTTATTAAAGAAATACTTAAAAGAGAAGAGAAAACACAATTGAATTACAATTTATTTTGGATTTTCAGTGAAAAATAAATACTAAGAAAACTGTAAAAGAAAAACATTAGAGATTTTAAGTCATTTTTCAAAATAGGTTTTCCTTTTTTAAACTTATCCGACAGAAAAAATATTTGTTCAAAAGAAAAGATAATTTATAATAAGAAAAGATAATGAAAGTGAAATTTTGTTGCCTAGTTTATCTAAAATTCAAATAACATTTTTAAATGATCGGAGAAATGAAAATAACTATTTTGTTGAATACAAGGATATTTTAAAATAATTTACTGACTTATTTAGCTATTATCAAGGCAATTATTCAAATGTGACTTGCTAAATTTAAATTAAAACTGTCAAACATTAATTTGTTGCCAATGATTTAAGGGGTGATAGGAGTCGAACATTACTCTAATACTAAATAATGATTTGTTTTGAAATAAAATATAATTTTATTTTAAATTCTAAAAACTTTATAAAATTCATTAAATATTCATAAGTATTGCAAACAAAAAAGAAAAGCGAAAAGAAAATTATGTTTTCATTCATATATTTAAATAAATTTAGAAAATGTGAGTCAATGCGAATATTCAAATGTAAGACATTTTTCTGTATAGAATTTGTCAAAAGATATGCATATTTTCGGTGAAAACAAAAGAGAGGCCAACAAAACAAAGTCTTCTTAAAACTTAATTCTTAAATAAATATAAAAGAGATTTCATTTTTCACATAACTTTGTATTAGTCCGGAGACGACACCCGTTGGGAAAGACATAAGTTTTTAAATCGTTTCGGTAATTGTATTGAATATTTTTTTAGAAAATCTCAGAAACAGAGAGAACGAGAGGAGAGAGAGAGAGAGAGAGAGAGAGAGAGAGAGAGAGAGAGAGAGAGAGAGAGAGAGAGAGAGAGCACTGATTCCTATTGTGTTGTAAAGGCCTTCAAAACATAACAAAATGCATAACAAATGTGAATAAATTTTGAATTCAATTTTTCAAATTTCAAGTTCAACCATAGCTCAGGTAATGATTGTGACAAAGAGTATAATAATCCACAGTTTAGTATCACATGAAATGTTAGAATTAAAAAATGGATTTTATATTTTGATTGAAATACAGAACTTATATTTCAATGAATTTCTGTTCTATTATTTTGTTTAGTATTAATTGTTGGAGAAATGAATAGAAATCCGGTGACAATCTATTATAAGAGGGAACAGTCCTTTGTGCTCAGCATAGAGTTTCCAATTGAATATTCAATCATATTACCTAGTATAGCATGGGTTTTTTCATTGGATAGTATTCTAAAAAGCACAGGTATTCAGCCATTAATTGTATTGAAATCAAGTGTAATATTAGACAACAAAATAGCACAGAATAAATGAATATATTTTTTTATTCAATATAAAAAATTGCCCGGAAAACATTTTTGAATAACTCCTCTCTTTGGTTATAACATCTGTTCGACTCAATTGAAAAATTCCAAAAAAGGGTTTAATGAAATGAAATCGTATTTCCATTAATCAATTCAGGAGTTCTCTCTCTCTCTCTCTCTCTCTCTCTCTCTTTCTCTCTCTCTCTCCTCTCTTCTAAAGGTAAAAACTTGACTCAAATGTTGAGATAAAATTTCAAATTTAATTGAAATGCAATTTTTCGAATCTCTTTGAAGTAATTGAGCGCTTATTTTACCCAGTTCATTAATTATAATTGCGATAGGTACGTTCTTAGACTAGCAAGTTACAATATTTTTGATTAGCTTTATCTGTTTACTTCAATTCAAACACATTTCGAATATATAATTATTTGAATAAATATATTTATCATATAAAATGTGATAACAGTTGAATACTGATTAATGGTGTAACCAAGAGCATCCTTTATATTTAACAGGATAATTTTTAAAGTTAAACCTTTTATCAAGATCAATTTTTATGAATTAAAAATATTTTTAGAATTTTTTTGAATAAATTATTTAAAATAAGTTTTTTAGGCGTCACCATGATCATTTTAACAACTCCTTGGCTATCCCTCAATAAACCTACAACAGAGTAATGATAACAAAACGAGAAAATCATTTTCAAAAGAGAAGTAAAAACATTTTAAAAATACCATAAAATTATCTTTTTTATAGAATTTGGTTAAGTTTTAAGAATCATTAATTCCGAGCCATTAATATTGAGCAAGATAAAATTTCAAAAAATGATACTAGTGAAAAAAAAGTTTAAACTATTCTTCTCTAATATCACGAAAATAAGTCAGTTATGGCTCTCCTCTAATGACTGTTTTATAGAGGATATACTTATGGATGGTTTGTCTCAACGATAGATAAACAGGAAAATTGTTAGAATAAAAAAATAAATAAAATGAGTAAATAAAATTTAGAATTAGCAAGAAGAAAATGACATAAAAATGTCTAATAAATTATTGCAAGTTTATTTTTTAAAGATTATATATAAATATATTCTTGGCTGAAAAAAAATACTGAAGAGATATTTTAACTGCAAATATCAGTACTTTATTTACGGGTCGGAGAGGAATGTCTGCAAAAATGATAGACATTTGCAAAACAGCACTTATTTATGGATGATATTAGTCTGCCATTTGAAATTGATATTTGTTTGTCTCTCCTTGATAATTTAGTCAATCGTCTGCTTTATGTCTGAATAGGAGTAGCAAGCTAGCTTTTAAAACGCTGTTTATATTTTATTCATATCTTATTTTGTTTTTATTGTTAAACATTTTTTTATAATCACTTCTTGTGATTCATAAAATGATTTTGTATTTTTGCTAGATTGCAATTTTAACTATGAGATATTTTTCTTGTTGCTAGCGTAGTTTTAGTGTCATGATCCTGGTTATTCAGTATATTTTATATAACTTATCTAACATTTAAATTATCAAATTTTATATAAAATCGCATAAATTGGCGAATCTATTAATTAAATCACATTAACTAGTAATTATCTTGTTCATTTTGAAACACCATACTCTTAGATGAAGTTATCGATGAAGTTTTATTATTACTCATTTCTTATTATTTCATTTGAATTCTTGGAACAAATCAAAAGTTTCCTCAAAACAAATGTTATTTTTATTAATTATTAGAAATTAATGTATAAATCATTTTTTGGCGCTCAAAATATTTAATGGTTTTCATGTCTGATAGAACACATAAAGACCTACAGAGATGGCCAGTGATGGGCATCTGATGATAGGAAGCCAGATACTTTAATCAGTAAAGGGTTGGGCAATAAGAGACAGTTTACAATAAATACCCCTTTAATTGATTTTGTTGAAAATAAATCTATAAAATGAAAAATTTTAGGAACACTTCTACTCAGAAGTACAGGTGTGTGTTTGGACAGTCTCTAAAATAAGACCCGTTGGCCATCCCTTAATTCAAACATTTATCTGGTAAATAATAAAATCGTGTTCACCACTGAATGTGAGTCCTCACATAAAAAGGTGGAGACATTTATCAAAATATCAAATGTGATGCCATAAAAACGAGATAATAATTTTTAATGAGAAACATGCAAATTTATAATTACTTGTACTCCGTATTTGACACTGGCTCCTTTTCATTAAAAAAAGAGTCAAGATTCAATTTTATGGTTTGCATTTCCTCGAGTATGAGTAGTGTTGAGCCTTAAGAACGTTTTGAAGTTTTTTCTTACTTTTCAATCAAAGTTAGAGTTAGGGTCAGTTTACTGGAATTTTTCTAATATTTGGTTATCTTTTTCTTTGATTTTGGAAATAAATTTACTCTTTTTTTGACTATAATTTCTGGTTTTTTAAATACTGTAAAATCTCTATAAAAACGCCAACTCTTTTCAGTAATTTTTTATGAATTCTGTCTAAAACTTGAAATTTATATCTTCATATTTAAAATAAACTTGGTATTTATATTAAAATCATTATAATTTCAACTAAAATTATACTCGATAACTTTTAAGTTTAAAAAGTTAATAAGTATAATTTTATATAATAAACTAGAAGTTTGTATAGAAAATAAGAACATGATCAATTTTAAAAAAGTTTAATAAAAAATAGCCCCGAATATATTTGAGACCTTAATATGTTTTATAAGAAAAAATTATCGCTAAAATATAAATCTTTTTTGACTTAAAAGTTAAACATTTTTGACTAAACCTTTAATGACAGGTATTTTATGAGTGAAAACTCAGGGCTTTAATTAACTAAAGAATTATATTTTGATTTTAAAACTTTAATTTGAATTTAGATTTACTTTTTTTTATTTGAAAAACAAAACTCTAATAAAAACAACGAAAAAAATCATTATATCTCAACAAAGATGTGATGAAAAAAGGTTTTCATAGAGAAAACCCAGTATTTGTCTCTTAATTTGAAAATTTTCTTTTATTCTTTTCTTTTAATTCCTTTGAGTTTTTGATTTATAACTAAATGTAACGAAAGAAAAGTAAAAAGATATTTAATATTAAACCCTTTTTGAAGAGAGAAAGAGGGAGAGAGAAAAAATCCCGAAAATAGTTTTTAGTTTAGATAAGGATTAAAATTATGTGAAAAAAAAAGTTCATAACTTAAGGGATAAACAGAAAACGATTTCTCTTTAATAGTTTTATAAGAAATATATTTCTTTTGCTTATCTTTTAGTTAAATATTTAGAATATTTATAAGTTTTCTCTTCAGTCAAGAGTCAGACAACTATTTTCTCGTCAAGAATTGGCATTTTTTCACCCGACAACTTTTCATTTGAATTTCAAAATTAAGTAGCTAGCAATTATTGGGGTCAGAGATGAGTTAATTGCGCTTTCCAGGAACTTAATCCTGGCAATTTTCTATCTAATCAAGTTAATTTTATTGTTGAGTTTCAATGTTTTTGGTTTTTACGCGTGTAATTAAATCAAATAAAACTTGATTAACTTAAGCTAGGCTCATTTAGAAAATGATGAAATACACACTAATGGACACATCTCTAAAGTTCTGGTATGTTAACCATCTCTGATATTATGTAATATTTACATTAAATCAATAAATATTTATTAAAAGATTGAATTCCATTAAATAATGTTTTTCTTATTAAT
Source organism: Galumna obvia (assembly GCA_034695785.1). NCBI lineage: Eukaryota > Metazoa > Arthropoda > Arachnida > Sarcoptiformes > Galumnidae > Galumna > Galumna obvia. Next base: position 23,509 of record JAQFZM010000556.1, read on the forward strand.
TGAATTAAAATATTTGCGGAAAAAATGTGTATAAAATCAGAAGTAAATATACTGTCAATTACTTACCGAATAAGCGGTGAATGTAATCAAATGAGAAGATTGTCATCAATTAAAATGAGTTTTAATTAAAAGTCAAAATCTTGTGATTAAAGACCCGATAATCAAAAGTTTAGATTCACTGATCGGTGGAAATGGTTTTAGAGTCACAGAAAAGGTATTGATTGAGAAATTGAGTGCTTTTTTGGTTCAGAAAATGTATCCGAAAATTGTCATTAAAGTACTTTTTTCTTTCTTTACATTAAATGATTGGAAAAATAATTCCTAAATTAAAGTTCAAAATTCAGGTCCTTTTCTGTAAAACGTGTTTTGAAATTAAAATTATTTAATTTTATTTTGAATTAAAAGTCACTACTTTTTTAAAAGTCAATGTTTTCGGTGAATAATATGTTTCTTCTTATTTGAGTTTTAAGTTTTCGGTGAAAAAAGAATCCAATTTTCGTTTAAAACTCTATTTATTTATGAATCGATTGTTTGCTTTTGAAAGTCAATAGTTTTTTGTTGAAAAATTCACGAATTGTTTGAATTAATTATCCGTTTTTTAAACTTATCACGAATTGAACAAAATCTTTGTCTTCGGTTAACATTAATTTCCTAAAAGAATACGTTTTCGGGAATTAAAAAAACAGATTAAATTCAGAATATTTTTTGCGATAAAAATAATTATCAAAAAAAATTAAATTTTAATTATAAATAAAAAATCAATATTTAAAACGAAAAGTTTCAAAGTTAACTCTGGAATAACGACTAGGAGTGTTATCTCTAAAGTTATCGAGGCTCTTTTAAAAAGTTGTTAGTTAAATATTTAAATTAATTTAAATACAATTTTTACCTTAAAGTCAAAAGTATTGACACAAATATTTCCGATAAAATTCATGAAAATCTTTATTTCAATTTATCTATTCTTCGGTTATTTTTTGAATGATTTTTAAGAAAATTAAAAATTCATTAAAACAAATGTCTTTCAATCAATAAACTTATGAATTGAACATTAAATTCAAGAATGAATTGAATTTTAAGTTATGTTTTTCCTCACAAAAACATTAAATTTAAACTTTTTGTCTTTAAAACAATAAAACAATTTTCAAAATACAATAAAAAGAAATACTATTTTATTGAAGATTTGAGGCAATTCTTAAGCCAAACATTTGAGTTAAAACACTTTCAAAATAAATGTAAACAAACATCGAATGAATCAAAAACTTTATTTTAATCCAAAAACTAAATAAAAAATTTTTCGTTGAAAATCAAAAAACCTTTACTTAGATTTCAAACACAAAATAATATTAAAAACTTATCGCTTAAATCATACACAGGTTTAAGAGTCTGTGCAAAACGGAGAGGGCTTTTCATAACCCATAAACAGTCGGCACAAACTTTTCTCTCTCTCTTTTGAATATTCAAAAGAAAATAAGAAAAACTTATTCTGATCTCCAACTTCTCTTAGGACTCCTAAATCAATTGAAAGCACTGTTGTCTTGTGCTGAGCGTCACATGAATTATAATATCAATGTCTAAAATATGGTGGGATTTCTTCACTCATCATAAAAGCCAAGAGAGAGAGAGAAAGAGAGAAAAAATCATAATTCTGAAGGAACTGCACTATTGAACAGCACTCATACAGAATGAGAGGAGGGGACAGTCTGTATAAAGCACTGGTAGTATAAATGAAAGCCACAAAAGCCCAGTACTCAGTGAGACTACAGATACGCTCTTTTTTACGCTCTTATCTACTGTAAAGGAGTTCTGTATTTTTTCAGTGTTCCCTCAAAATGTGCTGTTCGTTTCGATAGTCAGTGCCGCCGACGTTTTGCAACTGAAAACCCACTCAATCGCTCACTCTATTGAGGAATTCATACGGTTTTATGGCTAACCCCTAAAAAATGAAGTGTTTCTATGCCTTTGCTTTCTTAGCACTACTTTTTCAGGACTTTTCTGGTGCACTAAATGCCAGTTCTTTAGATAAAACTAGTTTTCTGGTTCACACACAGACTTATGCTATTATGCTGTTCACTCACTTCTGGCAAATGTGCTGTTCTATTGCTTTTGTCTGGATTTCCCTTATGTTTGGGTTTGTGTGACGTCTCTGTCCTCATAAATTGAGCGCTCATTTAATTTAATTAATTTTTTTAGAAACTTTTAATAAATACTTTTATTGTCATTAATTACCATGATCATTTATTTTGTTGCAAAACAATTTTAAATGACTTCTATTCTTGTCTCTAATTTGACAAAATTTTCCCAGAATATTTACCAAGCTTATTTTTCCTTTTGCTAATCGTTTGTTTAAAGAAATTTATGAAAAGTTCTAGATTAATTAAACACTATATTTTAATTGAAACCAGCTTGGTCATACTAAATAAACTTTTGCTGAAAAAATAGTTTCTTTTACAATAGAATAAAAGTTACCTTAATCACATTATTGCTGACATCTCTCGGTTTGATATAAAGTTAATTTCATTTATACCAAACCTTAATAAAGTATAAGAAAAATCAATAAGCAAGGTACTTGACTCTTGTTAAGTATAGAAAAGAATAAACAATTTTATTAACTCTTGTTCATTAACTTATATGGGATAATCTTGTTTAGAAAGAGCTTGTTAAAAAGATTTATTGATTTAGCTCTAACTCATATGATCATGGTAATCTTTTTTATGTGCAATTCATTAAAGTTTGTTTGTATTCATAAGAGAAACGACTGAGAAATCATATAATTAGAGTATGGGCTCAGAGTTTGGGCACAGATTTGTTCGGCTCATAAACGGAGCCAAAAGTAAAAATGAATTGAAGAGCGGCTGACTCTCGACTCTCACCCAAATGACTGGCTGTGCTATTGACTCGTTTTAGTATTGGCGCTAAAAATAGGGCTCAACTTATAATTCTGTACTCTATTTAGTCTAAGAATAAGAGACACAGAATTTATTAATACTTTTATTTTTATTTAATTCAATATATTTAAGTGGAAATCATAACAAAAAGGTTTATGTCTTACATAAAATTCATGAAAAATAAAAGAAATATTAAACCAAAACTAAGAGTTCGTAAACATTTTGAGGGGAATTCACTTAAAGTTATTTGTAATTCAAAGTATATTTTGTTTGGATTTTTGGAATTTTGTTTAATTTAAGCCATAAATAAATGAATTAAAATTTTGTTTATTCGAGGAAAAAACTCATCGAAAAAATTCTTAATTTAATTATTATTAGTTTTTATTCGCAAAATTTTATGAAGACTTTCTTTTTACTCAGCATTTGGTTAACACTTTCTTTTCATTATTTATGAAATTCTGGGTCAACTCATTTATCATTTGACTTTTTAGAGAATGAAAGACCTAGTTCATTTTGACAGTAAACTATATAACTGATGGGTTTAAAATTTCAAATTTTTTTCATTTATTTAATGGACTTTTATTTGAACAAATACTAGCCCTAAAAAATAGCCAAGATCATATATTATTTATATTACAAATTATAAGAATTGAAAATATTTTTAATTTCAAAATAACCTTGATAAAAATAGAATAATGTTTGGAATTTTACTAATTATTTATATTTTAAAAGGAATTTGCAATCTGTTGATTATTACTAGGACATTTTACTAAGAATTTCATTTATATAAATTGAAATAATAATAAATCTTTAATGGATTCCAAGAAAATTATTTCAGATATTGAAAGAAAAATTTAAAATATTTTAAAAGATATTCTGCACATATGTTCTTGGTATTTAATTTAATTGTTGAATATTTCATGAGTTCTAAAAATATTCTCTCTCTCTCTCTCTCTCTCTCTCTCTCTCTCTCTCTCTCTCTTCCCTCTCTCTTGAAGTTGTTTTTATAAAATACTGTTTTAGACTATTGTCTGAAATATCAGAGAAAAGGTATGAAATACAATACGAAGAATGACATCAGATTTAAAAGACTTGAAGTGAAGATATACTTGAATTCCAAACAATTATTATTCATTTGAAAGTCTGTCGATAAATATATAACTCGAAAGCCTTGATATCAAGCGTTGACCCAATAATACAATTGAAGTATTTTTTCTTTACTTTTATCCTTCAATTAAATGCAAAAATGCGTCAGTTTTTGGATTACATCTATACTTATATACACTATATATAACTATTGATATAAAGAGGTACAAATTCATACATTCAATTAATGACACCTCACTTTTTGCTCCATTATATTGTATAGTCTGCTCTCTAGTGACTCAATTTCAAGATGAGCTCAGATTAGCAATACTTTGCAAGTTTATTTAAAATCATTATTCTTAATATAAGTTTATTTTATAATTTACCTTGGTGATTGGCCATTCTTGTAGTAGTATGATCAATTCAATCATGTTCATTATCAATTAACAAGTTAAGAATGTAGCATGTGCTGGCTCTTGCACTTTAGCAAACAATCACAAACAAATGTTTCTAAACTCATTTAAAATATAAACAAAATTTTTTAATAAAACGTTTAAATGAGCGCTCAATTTGTCAACTGATCGGACACAACCTATAAGGTCTATTGACAAGAGTTTAGTCTTCATATTATTGACCATCAAAAGTGTAATGTTTGAGCAATATTTGAGCAATATTTGAGCTTGTAACATTGTAACATAATTAATTAAAATTTGAATTTTTCATTCGTTTTGAAATTTCATATAAAAATGAGTAAAATAGAAATTTAACAAAAGAATATTTAATAACAAAAATGACCTTTAATCCAATATTTCCAAACTCATATAAAATTTTATCAGGTTTAAACTTTACATTTTTATTGCTAGATAAAGTGTAAAAACAAAAGTAATGTCACCATAATAAATCATTAAAATATATAGAAATTCTATGAATAAATACCTATAAAATTGAGAAATATTACAAATAAAAAGGAAATACTCTTGATAAATTCATTGAATTTAAACCAAATTTGAAATAATAAATTTATTTTAATATAATCTTGCTAAAATTTATTAAATATTTTATTAATAATCATTATTTAGAGAACAGAACTTATATCTAAAAAAATAGAGAATTGAATTATAAGATATGTTTAGTTAACACTTCCATTCGGAACTTTAGGCTTATTTCAGACTTTTTTCAGGCTATTATTTCCCATTCATAAATAATATAACCAAGTTCCTTGAAAAATAATCCCTTTAATAATTAGTCAATTCAAATATTTCACCCTGAGTATACATTGTATCATGATCAAACTCTATTATGAAAAGATACTGACCAATGACTATCAATTATTGTTCATATTTTCAAACGCTTTAAGTTCATAAAAGTTCCGAATCTAAGTTAACACTAAATAAATGTTATTTAACTTCAATTATTTTAAGAAAAATTATGCAAAGAATTGAAAGATTCTGAAAATAATGAAATGAATTTCAATTAAAGTTAATTTATATAATATTTAATGACTCACTTCATAGAAACGGTAATAATTAATAGTAAATAACTTCCAACACGAAAAGCCTTCTTTGTTGAGGCCAAGCCTTTCGATCAGTAGGCTTACCTTGGTAATTGTAAAGAATTATATATTAAACTAAATTGTTTAAAGTTTACTTTGATTTTAGTAGAAATTTCTCTATTATTCAAATCCTTATGGCTTTGAGAATACGTTATAATAAATGAATTCAATGTTTTGTAGAATTTGTTTACAGAATAAGTGACTGAAGAGGCCATCGATAGGAGGAAAAGGAAAGACAATGTATAGACGAGCCATATATTAAATACCATTATTTGCAAAATGAGAGACCATTTAATGAAAAATGTTATGAAAATAAAGTAGGCTATGATTGAACCCATTGTTAACCAAAATATAAATAAATATTTTGACCAAAAAGTAGTGTTATATTCATTGATCTCTGAAAACAACGAATCAATTGTTTGAAGAATTTCTCTGATTCTTAAAAATCGTTTTCTTCTCTTCATTTCCAACAGACGAGTGTTTAAGCGATTGATTTTCATTTTCAAATACAGACATAAAATATAAAACACCAGAAATTGAAAGAGAAAATAACTCCAGAAATAATAGCAATAAATCGTAAACAGAACTGCATTCGGAAAACCAAAACAAATGGCATCAAATGGTTTACTACAAAAAATATAGATTAGCTGAACGAACATAAAACTAATAAAAGTTATCCCA
>JAQFZM010000557.1:0-29642 GCA_034695785.1 Galumna obvia
AAAATAATTTGATTCACTTAAATATTAAAGGAGATATAAGCCAAAGTCACCCGACACGTAAAAAGGCCATCACTGTAAGTTATTAAAATTTTATAATGTTTTTAAATATGATTTAAAACATTTGTTTAATTAATTTTTAATAATTTTAATAAATTTTGGTTTATTTTGATTGAAATAATGGTTTTATTATTATTTTAAAAAAAAAATATTTATAACACCAATTTTGTAGTCTTTAATACACAAATCATTTCTTTTCAACTTCATTTGAGAACCCATTTTTAAATAAATTTCAATCAAAATAAACAAATTATGATGATTTAAAAATAAGGAATTGATTTCCTAATATTTCAAAAGAATTTTCAATGTTTTATAGTTTTACACAACTTTAAAGTTCACATTAAGAGGTGCTGTGAATGCTATACGGGACCCAAAAACTGTGTACACATTTTGATACCGAGTTTTTCCACATTAAGAGTTTTTTAATAATGTATTTTGAATACAAGGGATTCGGGTCTCAGATTTTCGTTCAGATTAAGAGTTTATTCAAATAAGGAGTGTTTCACATAAGGAGTGTTTAGTGTATTTAGTTTTTAAAAATATTCTATAAAATATAATATCATATCTATTTTATGTCCAAAATATTAATTAGACTTATTTGATTTGATTAAGTTACCTTGGCTATCCCTTTCTTTTATATTTAATGTATTTTAATTAGTATTTTGTGCTCTCATATGAAGATAATATTCTGACATTTATTGAAGAGTGAAAAATAATTATCATCAAAAGCAGACATAAATGCCAAGAATATATTTTAATTAATTTTCTTCTTTAATATAAGAGCACAAAATAGTAACAGAATATTCTGTTTCGATGTTTAATACAAAACATTGGAGAAGAATATTCTGTTCACTATTTGTTTGTAACTATTCTTCTGATATTTGAGTCCAAAAATATCTGATTTCCGCAACATTTATAGCAAAGACTACCAGTGCTTCATTCAGTGATGAAAATAAGGGGAATGGCATAAGTCAAAGGGGGAAAGGCATCACAAAATCAGTATTTCCTTCCCTAACGGATATAATCGAAAATTGAGATAATCGAAAGTCTGAAGAACTAAATATAGATATTCTGTGCGAAAAGGAATCGTACGGAAGACCAGAAATACACTGAAAAATAATTAGAATAATATTTGTATAAACTATTAGACAAATGATTATTGTTCAGTCAATTTGAACAAATTTGCCATGCTAAATCATTTATAAAATCATCTAGATCATTTGAAAAATTGCTTTTATCGCAGCACTGGTTTGTTATTCGATTATAAATTATATCATTTTATGTAATGACTTTCAGACTCGTGTCTGATTAGAATAAGGTTAAACAGGGAATGGGAGCGGAATGGGAGAGAAGGGAGAGGGCGAAAGAGAGGGAGAGGGAGAGAGAGAGGGAGAGATTATGAATGCAAACCATATCAGACCTAAACTATTCACCAAATTGTAATACAAACCCAAATATTTGACTGCCATTAATTTGTGGCACAGAATAACTATCAATCCTTTGTAAAAATCAGTGGTGATCACTGTTTTCAACAAGTTATCTTGGTAGAAAGTTTTATTTATAATATTTTCAATAGATTATTAATTAAAATTTGAAAGATAAATTACATAACTAAACTAGTTCTTTATTTTCGATTAAGTTTACTTGTTACTGCAAGATGCTCAAGCAAATATAAAATGTTGGACATCCCTGTTCTGTATCTATGACCGCATTCACGCGCTATTAAATTAAATGTTATGTCAGAAACAGAAATAATATAAAATACATAAAAATGTTTATTATATTCATGTTTTAGTCGAACATTATATGGAAAACACGGAATTATTAGCTTTTTATTAATTCAATAAAATGAGCCTAAAAATTGATTTTTCTACCATGGTAATATGTGTGAAATATTAATAAATATCAATCAGATTTTTGAATCTCTTAGCCAGTAAAGTTTTATGGGTATTTTAATGTATTTATCAAATGTATAATAGATTTAGTTTATATTTGAATCTTAGGTGCTTTTTTTTATTGTGAAACTTTAAAAAATACAAGATCAATATTTGACAAAAGTAAAGGATGTTCTTGATAAATATTATTAGATTTCATTAATAACAATAAATAAAATACAGGAAATCACTATTGGGTTTCGCCATTTAACGAATGCTTTTCGCGTCGGCTCTATTTTTAACAAATATCTTTCGCGTCTTAACAAAATCTTTACGCGTATAACAAAATAGATACAAAACATTAATAGTTTTCCCCGAAGTTGGCCACTGACCAAAAAATGGTTGACATATTCTGAAAGTATTTTTGATTTTCTTTAAGATGGCTATTTTAATTTTTCATTTTGACCATGTTTAAATTTTTAAATAAATTTACAATAAATGAATAGATATTTGACTCCCGAGGTCAAATTCCCGAGAACTATTGGTCGGACAAAAAAGTGGTCAATTAGTAATTTGTTCGTTTCGATGAGTAGAACATTTTATAAGCAGTATCATAGTATTGATTATTTATGGTTTGGCCGCTAGACTCGCGAGAGCAAAATATAAGGGCTATTTAATATCTAAATTTATACTCTTATATTGTATTATACTGGTAAAGTTTCTGTTAACACGCGAAAGACATTTGTTAAAAATAGAGCCGACGCGAATGGCATTTGTTAAATGGCGAAAACTATTTGGGATTTCCTGTAATATTATAAAACTGTTGTTACATTCATTGCATCAATTCTTTTACTTAAAACTAATTTCAATGAAATCAATGAAAAAATTGAATTAAGTCTAAAACACTGAAAATTTGTTATAATTTTATGAAATGTGTGAACACAATTATTATATAATCCTCACTAAACCTTATTAAATCCAAGAACATATTGGAGTTAGATTTCACAATTTATATTAATTATAAGAACATCTCAAATATTTAAATATATTTATAAATAATCTATTAAACATTGTATGCAATGCGAAAAAGAAATATAAAATTTTTATTTTTAAAAAATTACAAATTTTGAAAATATTGAATCATTTAAGAAATTATCAAAATTTTATATATTTTTATATAAACTGTAATCTTATAATTCAATGAGTTTGAGGGATATATAAACAAATTTAAAGTTTTATCATTGGATATGGGAATTGGGAACCTTTTTTTGCTTTTTAATGAAATTTTTATTAATTCAAAAATATTGAATTATTTTAAAACTAATTCCTAGAAAATTGTTGACATTATTAATGACTTTTAATTCTAAATACTTTCGTATTATGAAAGAAGTAACTAATGATTTCATATTTAATAAATTTAATCTCTGATTGTGAATATTGATTGATATCAAGAAATTCAATGAATATTTATAAAACATTACTTCATTTAATACAATAAAAAGTACTAAAATTTTAACACGAAAATAGATAATTAGCAAAATATCTTGCTAAATTTATTGATCAATAAATAATCTTAGAATATAATGATATTCTATTAAACTTGCGCAATAAAAATTCATAATAAAATCACCTAGTTAAATAGTAAATATAACAAAATGAAAAACATTAAATACATAAATAAATTTATGCGTGATCAATTAAATATTATTAGAAAGGTATTTATTATCGTAAAAAGATTTCCTTTCAATTATTACCTAGAATAAATGAACTTTTCCCATTAAATTCTTATATTTATTTGTCTCAATGCTATTATTCTGTGCCAAATAGTGTATTAATAATTGAGTAGAATTATCCATTAACTTTATTTCTTTATAAATAGCGAGTAATAGAAAATTCGAGATAAACACGCGATTCAAATAAGAAAACCTCGGATCAATTATTCCAATACTATTGCTAATAAAAGGAAAGGCATTCCAACACTTATTACTTTGAAATAGATATGCTTTTAATAGCATCTGGGCTTTAAAATATGGTTGTTTTATTTTAATTAATCTTGCTTAAGTTCTATTAATAACAATGAAGTGGATTAACATATTTTTTGTTATGTTTTTTATTAATTTATTAATATTTGTTCTTGGTATTTATAAAGATGGCTTAGGTTTCGTAATAAGCAAGCTAGATGGTGGCAAAAAAAATGGTGACCAATTGTATTTATCTAGTCTTAAGAAAAAGGCTAAGAATAAACAATATGAAACAACAGATTAAATAAACCTAGTTAAAACAAATGTAAGTGTAATTTAGCAAGATAATTTTTATAATTATATAATGAAATAAATATTTATATATTTTAAAAATATAAACTTGCTAATTTATTTATTATCTTGTTTTCTATCTAGAAAATAAAGAATATTTGAAAAAGATACGAATTTACTTAGAATATGTTTTTTAACAAGATAATTTCTGCGGCATTTGAACATATTTTATTTTTTTAATAAATTTAACTGATAAATAAGCTTTTCAAGAATTTTGCTTGATCAAATCTATTGATCTTAAATAATCGATTAACTTTTCTGAGAAAAATCAATAAAACGAAAACTTTTTTAGAAAAAATAAAATTTTTATATTTTAATAACACTTCAAAAGAAAGGGCTCACAATAAACACATTCTCATTCTGTACTCAATTCTGTGCTCTAATGTAAGCAGTCGTTTAAAAAATGATATGAAATCTCATTAAAAATATTAGATAAAGATTTTCCGATGAAAACTACTTTAATATATTGGACAGAACGGCACTAATCGATTGTGAATACAGTCAAACCTCGATATTAATATATATTATATTTAGTAGAAAATAAGCAAGTTCAAATTAAAGTCAATAAAAATTGATAGATTAAATAAATAAATATAAGCAAAAAATATTGCTTACATTTTTGAGAATAAGAATAAAGTAAAATGTTAAAATTATCTTGGTCACCCCAATAAGTTCAAGAATTAAATTCAGCAAATTTAATATGTTTAAGTAATTGTTCTAGCATGCATAAAACTATCTAGACCATTATAAAAGAGCTTAATACTTTTAATTATGCAAAAACAAATAGAATTAATAGCAATAATAATGTTTGGCTGTATTGAGCACAAGAAGAAAGGCTTTCCAACAGATAAGTTGCGATAATTATATGCATAACAAGAAAATTGAATAAAAAAAAGTTTGAGAATTAAGTGAAAGACAGACGAATGAGCGCTGATATTGAGAGCCGACAACTGACTGAGTGCTCAGTTCTCTAAGCCTTTTATCGAATAATAAATTCCAGAATTCTATTGTTCACAGAGAACAGAATATTCTGTGCACTTACTGTCTATAGCAATGGTTTTCGGGCACAGAATAATAATAAAATGTAAGGAAAACGAGTCATTGATTTCTTGCTTTCAGGACTCGTATTATATGAGGAGAAACCATTGATTTCTGTAAGAGAATATCGATTTGATTGGTAGTACCGATACGTTTTAGGTCAGAGAGAAGGCTGTCCACTGACAGTAGTTCAACGTCCGTGACTTATGATGAGCTCAGAATATATGAGAAGTGAAGCCAAAAGTTTCATAATTCTGTCCAAAACGTAAGTTTATATAAGTATAGCTGTCGTTCGCTTCGACATACATAGTCTCCATTATATGTGACACTTATTATACCAAGATTATCATGTAAAAATTGCTTCAAGGTTATATTTCTCCTTAAGTTTGATAAATATTGTTGACTAGAATAACCAAGTTTGTTTTGAGATAAATCATTAAATAATTTATCTATCTTAATAAATTTATTATCACAAGGAAATATTAGTTTATTACTAGATAATAATTTAATAATAGTTTTATCTAGATAGAATTAAGTAATAATGAAGAGTATATTGTTTTTATGCAAAGTAAGCTTGGTTATGACATTATTGACAAGTTTATTGACCAGAAGAAATATTTTTGCCGTAGAATTTGTTGTTAAATCGACAAAAATAAAGCCGTCACTGATTTATCTGACATTTAGAGCGAACAGAATATCGTTGATTTGATTTACAAGAAAAATAAGCTTCAGATTAAAATTGTCTTGATAAATATGAGCATGAACAAATAAATAAAATATTGAATAAATCGATATTTGTTTTGATTTATTATTGTTTTGAATAATACATAAATGTGAGCCTATCCTTAAGCTAGATAATATTCCAGTACCAAGTTTCACTTTTTTTGAAAAAAGAACATGCTATTTATTTTTACTTTTTGAATTTTCTAGAATGTTTTATATTTATTTTTTATAAATTTCAATAATTATTAAATAATGTGAAATGTTTTATCTTGATTAAGAAATATTTAGATGAACTAGTTAATATTAATAGATTTAAGTTCAAGAGTAAACTGAAGTTATTACATTATTATCAAGTTAATTTTATTTTTTTAAATAATTATAATTCAAGAGTAATTATGATATTTTACCTTATTCTTTAAAATTTGTTTGAATTACAAGGTGAGATTAATATAAATTTTATCTATACCAATTAAAACCTAGCTTAAGTGAAAACTTGATATTTTTTATAAAAATTATAGTAAAAACTGTAAAATTTATATAATATTTTTGTTAATTTATCCGAAAACTTTTATGAATTACTTTTGTTCAATTAATATCAAGTTTATTTTATTTGAAACAGTAGAGTAACTAGGTGATTAATTTTTGTTTTAATTCTATGAACTTCCATGAATTTCAATGATTGATTAATAAAATATAGAATAAATGTTTTATTCAAAACATCGATTAATTTGTGGCTTAAAATAATACATAGATGTTATTCTAGCCTTAGCCTAGGTAACAGCACAATGCTTTGTAAATCAAATACCAAGTTAATTATTATTAGAATAAATTTAAAAATAAATTACTTTAGATAATTTATTATTGCTATAAAAATATTCACATTTTAATTAAATTAATTTAAAATTGAAATAAAATTATTAATAAATATTTTGTTGTTGTTGATAATATATTAATTAAAAAGCACTTTTTATAAAAGTATATTGGTAATAAAAGAATTATTAGTTGGTCTGAATTGTAGCAACCAATTGCAAATTTTAATCTTAAATAAATAATTTATTATAATATAAATAATAAGTTACAGTTTTGATATTTCATTTTCCCCTTTATAATTTAAAACCATTTAAAATTTATTAACAGTTTTCAATAACCTTGCTTAATTCTGTATCTAGAATATTCTTAGATAAAATATATCCTAGATTAAAATTCCTAATATTAAAAATAAAATATAAAATCCATGAAAATGAAGGTTTTCGGTAAAATAAATAGTTCTTTAAATAATATATTATCTTGTAAAATAATCCTATGATAAAACCATCAGTGACCTAGATAGGATGAAAAATATTCGGAATAAATAATTGAATTCTTCAAAAATTGAATCCTCACTCAAAAGACTTAAATCTTATTCTTTAATATAATTTTTTTAATGCTATCCTTTTTTTATTGAGTCGGAAATCAATACTCCATTTTCACGGATCAGTTATTTTGAATTATAACTGAATTATTTCTTCAGCCAAATGTGACATTTAAATAGACAGTGTGTTATACACAAATAAGATGAATAAGCAAGGCTTTATCATAATGAACTTGCTTAATCAATAGTATAACAAGATTAAATCAATAGACTTGATAATTTTATGAATATATTATTTGTTATATAATTAAGTTTATAAAATATAAGAGTTATTTTAAAATTTTCCTGGATTAAAATATTCTTAATAATTGTTACCTTGGTTACACCAGGTTTGGTTTAGTTGCTTTAGTATTTCAATTATATAATAAAATTTATAGTTTAACCTCATGTCTGAGGAATAGTTCCCTTGAAATTGGATTTTAGCCTAAAGTTAAAAAAATATTAAAAGAGAGAAAAATAGAAATTAATTATAGAAAACAACATTTAAGATAATTCGATACTATTATTGTAACCCAACCATCAAATGTTTAAACAAGTAATTGATTTTCAAAATGAAATTAATATATCTTGAATTTTTATAAGAATAAAAGTATCAAGATTACTACTTATTTATAAAATGAAATAATTTATTTTGGACAAAAAATAGTGGCAATATATTGGACCAATTTTGCTTATTTATTTAGTTATTTTTAATATTAGCTTGATAAAATTACTAAATTACAGTTTTTAATGCAAAATCATTGTATAAACATTGAATTTAACTTGAACTTTTTAATTGGAAAATTAAAAATAAATAAACATGAAGATTTATAAAATATAGTTTAATATAGATACATGGTAGATCCATATAGATTATTAATACCAAAAGTGTAATAAAAATAATAAATACATAATATATTTAAACAAAAAACAAAATAATAAAATATTTAATTAAATAAAATAATAATCAAAACTATTATATATTTCAATAAAGAATTTTGAAAATATTACAGTTTTTAATACAAAATTATATAAAATATTAATTCGGAAATAATTCATTTGTAAGAATAGCTAAATTAAATTAATTGAAAAACTTTTAAAAATATAATTTTATAAATGTACCTGGTTGTTTTTAATTTTAATGGTTTAAGAAAAATCTTATATAAATATCAAGAATATTAAAAAACAAATTTTGCAAATTTTTGAAAATTATTGAAAAAGTAAAACAATTTATCTTGATGAATAAAATTGTGAAAATAAATAGTGTCTCTATATATTACCATTGCTATCATTTTGTGTAGTTATTTTTAATATTTGCTTTGAATTATTTCATTTGAGCTTGGAAATTTAAGAAAAATTAATGGTAAACTTTTCTAAAATTAAATTTTAAAAAAATACATGGTAGTTTTTAATTCTTGTTTTATAAAAAAGCCAGGACGATTTGCCACTAGTAAAAATTCTTTTATCAATTTAAATTACAAATTTTGAAAGAAAATAAAATTTACAGTTTTTAATTAAAAGTATATTTTTATCAAGACCATTATTATTCTATTATTTTTGCTTGCTAAAAACATTAATAATAAATCAAATGCAGGAATTCAATCCAAAACCATAAATATATAAATGTGCGTGCTCAATCTTTTAATGAAAGTTATGTTCTCTATTAAATGAAGTTAATTTTCAAGATCAAATTTGCTCCGTTAGCGGAACGCCTACTTCAGCAGAAAAAGAAAAATTAAAGCAAAGGATATATTATATCCATAAAACTAAAGGAAAGAAAAAAAATAGAGTCATATGAGAGTACTCTCACGAAAGTATTCTCCGATTTATATCTTATATTAGATTTACGCGTGACTTAAGTGAATAAAACTTTACCGGAATATAACTCCTAAAAAACAAAACTCAAATAATTTCATTCACATTATAAATGAGTGGACACACAATCAATAGATCGATACTTGAGTGGACCAACACATGCGAGAGCACTGGCCATGAGATCTTTACCAAACTTAGGGGATTATTGTCCGCATGTAATCTTCAGAGAAAATCTCTCCTATTATCTAACATTCGCTACAATTCTTTAACAGATATTCCATTAAATTCTGTGCTTTTTTTCTCTTTAGTAGCACAGAATGGGTGGTTGTATGCAAGCAGTAGTGCTCTGCCATAAGCTCTAGCTCTTTATCTAATCAGTTATGGGTTTTCAGCCATTTTGAGGTTATTATTCAAAATATAATATTTTTTTTGAATATTTGTTTTTATCAAATTGAAAATATTTTTAATTGAGTATGACCTTGCTACTGTTGTGTATGGACATAAGAAGAGTTAAGTAGCAGAATTGGTAAAAATAGAAGGTATATCTATGTATCGTATGGTAAGCGCACAGGAATGACAACATCTGTCCATAAACTCGAATGATTTTATTCGATAGAAATACTGTAACTGTTTTTATGTTGTTTTTCACGAATAAAATAATAATACAATTGTCTGAAGAATAAAACACTGAAAGAATAGAAGAGCACAGAATAGTAGAAAAAATAAGTGAAGTAAAGTTTTACTTATTATACGATCAGTTCTGTCGTGCCTTTACTCCAAACAATTGCACTGTTTTTGGTTGTGTCTAATCATAAAAGTATGAAAAGCGTTGGAATAATAACTTCGAACACATTGTTTAGAACAAGAATATGTGCAAGATTAATTTTATAACTAATCACTACTATTTAGAAAATTAAATAAACTAGTATCTTTTTAAATGTAGCTATTATAGTTTTATATTGAAGAAAATGATATTGATTATAATATTTTATACAAGCTTAAATGTGATCAAGATTATATAACATTTTTATTTGTGAATTTAGTTATAGTTTTTTTATTAGTATGAAAACTATCTAAGGTTAAAGTTATATAAAGTTTATGCCCTAATTATTATTTTTGAGCACCTTGCTTATACCAAATTCTAAGAAACTATTTCATATGTTATACAGAATTATATTCAGTCTATTATTCTATAATTTAGTATAAAAGCGACGAAAAACTACAAAAAAAAAACAATATTAAGAATGGATTGAAAGACAGCACAACATTAGAGCCACTCTTTTCTATAGAGAAATGTTTTTGTTTTTATTAATATTTTTCTCTACACTTATCTAATAATTTAGGCAACAGATAGTCTATTCTGTGCTACGCTCAGCATAATAGAGGACCATATTTATGCTCAATCTTTTGTATCAGATGTTGCCAAGAGCTATATTAGAGAGAGTCTATTGAAAATTACAATTTTATTCTGTTCTCTTATTCTAAGGGCTCCACTATTTTTAAGTGACTTTTCTGACTATCGATCCATACGTTTAGGAACTTTTGAACTGAACTCTGGATATATTCTCAAACTCTAATATAATTCAAACACTTAAATCTATATATTCCCTCTCCATTGCAAGGGTAGTTGTCTACGAGCACAGCCTCAGGAATTCTTGTGCTATTTTTTTGATGGATTTCTATCTGAATCTCTATTTTGATTCGTTTGAATTAAAGTTTGCACAGACCTCGGATACGCTCAGGAATGAACTGTAATTTTAAGCATATCATAAGAAGGAAAAAAGAGTCAATTTTAAGCACAGAATAAGTTTATCTCAAATTCGAAGTACTATTCGGTTGATTGGAGGCAATAGTGGGGTTCGGGAATAAAATTTACATTTTTATACCTTTTCCTTATGCCATTCAACTGTTTAATAGTGTGTCAGTGGAAAGGCATACTCAGCACAGAATAATGTTAAGGTTTAAGATAAATATTTTAGTTTTTTTGACCAATTTTTGAGTGAAAGGCAAACGAGAGATAAGTTTTTTCTTAAGGAATAAAATATTTTTAGCAAAAGAAATGTCAATAAAATTGATTTTTTCCTCAAAGAATATTCTTTGAAATTTTGACATTTCTATCAAGAATTTTATTAATTCTCCGTATTTGAACTATGGTTAAACTTTGCAAGATTATGTCGCAAGCAATTTATTATCAAACTAACATGATCAGTTTAGAATTGTACAAAATATTGCATAAAAATATCAATAAAATAATAAATATTTTGATATAATCTGATCAAGCACACTTACCAGACAGGAGGATGCAGTAGCAAGGTGGTAATCATCAAGAACCATATCTTGCAGTGCCATACAGTACCAAAACTCATTATGTTTCCAATGCCTTTGAGCCAACCCTTTCTGGTGTCTACTTTTTCTTCTTCTTCTTCACTGTTGTGTAACTCTTTGTTGTCAACACTTCTCTTTCCGTCAGTTCCGTTGCCTTCACTTCTGCCACAGCCCTCAAACTCCGGACAAACGCCAACATTAATACTGTTGTGGTCAACAGTGGACTCCAGACCAGAACCAGAATGAGTTTGAGGCACACCTAACATAAGACTCTTCTCTCCCAGTGTTTCCCTTTTCCTAACACTTATTAGTCTCAGTCTGTTTTGAACACAATTTCTTTGAGTCCATGTCTATAGTCAAGAGAAATTACCAAGAGTTAGATCATTAGTAAAAATTTCCATGGATATATTCACTAAAAGTTAATAGATTAAATGATAGCTTGCTTAATTATATAAGAATAATTGAATATAATTTTTGTAAAAAAAAAAAATTTTAGGTACCTTGGTGATGTTAAATATAAAAGATCAATCAATAAATCTATAAAAAATAAACAATTTCTTTGAATTACCAAGAATATTTTAAGAAGAATCGAAATAAAGCTAAGATTAGAGTTCAAATCGATATAAACAAAAGGAAAGGCATTCCTTTCTCTACAATGAATGAGAAATTTGAAGGAATGGTTTGTTTTGATGATCGATAGACTCTCGCTCTCAGAGGTCACGACATGAAAAAGTCATACCATTTATGTGTGTATTTATATTCCAGATTT
Organism: Galumna obvia; assembly: GCA_034695785.1. Taxonomy (NCBI): domain Eukaryota; kingdom Metazoa; phylum Arthropoda; class Arachnida; order Sarcoptiformes; family Galumnidae; genus Galumna; species Galumna obvia. The sequence goes on from JAQFZM010000557.1 coordinate 12,304, forward strand.
AAGGAGACATTGGAGTAGTGTTTGACAGCACTGGAATACCTAATGACAGCTCTGGCGGTCGACCTCACTATTTGGTGGCGTTGGTTTGGGGCCAGAATTATAGCTCGTTTATCATTACCATAATAAGAATCATAATATTCCGGTGCTTTACATTTAGAACAAAGAAAAATATGGCACAGAATAAAACATATATATATATACCGCCCAATCGGGCGCAGAATCGCATGTATTTCACAAATAAAACACAATTTGATTATAAAATTCTTGTCGTTTGCAGAGAATATTATAATATTTGCAAATTGTGTTTCTTTATATACGATATTAAAAAACCAAGATTAATATTTAAATGAGCTATGAAACTTAGAAATACATAAAATATTCTTGTATAGTTTCGTATAAGCTATTAAAGTTTACTGTATTATTTATCTTGCAATGATGTAAATTATAAATATTCTTGATTAAATTGTTTAAATAAAATAAATTAATAGCTAGATAATTTTAGAATTTTAGCTTAAAACTTATCTAGCAATAAAAATAAACAGAATTAATGCATTTGTTTTGTTTATATTTGAATCACGATAAATGTGTTTATACATTATAAACTAAGAAATATATCTAGAATAAAGTGCCTTGTTTAAAATAAAGTTGATTTTTAAGCAAGAATAAGTGTATAATTTAATCTTGTAATGTTTTAAATATTTACAAACTCAATTATCTTGTAAAAATAAATATTGAAGTTAAATAAAAGTTTTTAAATTTATGTTGTGAAGCATTCTTTAAAACTAAACTAGCTGAGTTTAAATAAAAATTATCTACTTAAAAATAGATTGACAATTTAGAGCAAATAATAGTTAATTGCACCATTGTACTTTGAATAGTCAATTATTTAAGCATGCAACATAAATAATTATACTTTTAAAAATAAACTCATCAATCTAGATTGTCAATTTAATCAGAACTTGTTATTAAAATGAACCGGAGCTTAAACTAAAATATCCAGAAGTTTTCTCATTAAAATATTTTTCTAATAAATAATTCATAGAATTTCATTTGAGATAAACGACTCAATGAATTTCATATTAAATTTAAATGAAAATAATTGCCTCAAAAAATTCAATTTAATAATATTTATCTAAAAATTCTATTCTTTATTCTGTCCCTTATTCTGTTTTCCTGGCATTTAATTTCGCATACGTTGATCAAGGTCATTATAAATGGTCTTGATATATTCATGAATTAAACATGCAAGTTTAATTGTGGAATAGCTTTGTGGGTGTTGTCCAACAATCAAAACACGTGGGCGTGTTTAGTGCAAAGCAACTTAGTACTCCCTTGCTAATACAAGCAAACAATGGCCTAGCTCCAATCGATCAAATAAAATTTTTGTGTAATAGTAAATCTCTTTATGCTGTGCAGCGCTCAGCACCACTTGAGAGATGCCATTAATGTATGGAAAAGATATAATTTTTATACTTCTATTTTCCCGATGTTTTCCCATTTCATGCAATTATGTTAATCAATGAATTGGATTTTCAGACATGACTTGAATGACATTTTTATTCCTTTCCTCTCTTTGCTCAGCACATGTCCAGAGCTTTTGAGTCGCTATTAAGAGTCACTTCTATTTATTAATCTATTGAATTCATAAGGATTTTTGCCTAGTTGTGTTTATGTCACGTTCTAGATTATCTTGTCAAATTTTCTTACTTGTCAAATATTTTTCTATTTTTGTCTTGACAGTTTTATTGAACTAGATAATTTATTTGTAGAATATTACCAAGAAATTTGAAATTATAATAGTTTAATCAATTAATTAAATATATTATTCATTTGTATTAAATTCTTTGTAAAAGAAACAAGATTTTTTTCAAAATAATTATACCAAGTTCAATAATATTATAATTAAAAATAAATTTAATCATTATTAAATATATTTTCTACCTTGCTACAATTAATTGCACGATAATTCATTAGGAAATCAAAACAATTTATATAAAATACTATTTTAAGTCAAATTTAATGATAAAATCAATGGAAGAATAATTATAGGAATTCTGTCGCTAATTATTGTCCGGATTTTAATTACAATTTCTATTTTAATATTTCATTCATTAATTGCAGGAACACATTTTTTGGAGGCCCATTAGCTATCATATTTGAATAGGTTGGCACCGGTAGTCACACAGAATAGAGTACAACATAATATTGAATTAAATTGTTTTGCCTTCACTCTGAGGTATTTTCATTGTAATCGTATTATATTTAATACTATTATAACGTATTATTATTATTACTATTAATAAACAAAATGACGTTCTTTACGATATAGACAGTCATTAAGTTTGATGTCCACTGTTTTTGTTGAGCACAGAATAAGTATACAAACAGAGAAAGAAAGAGAAAATATAGGAATGTCGTAATGAAATTATAAGACCAGTAATGATAATATTGACACTTATCCGGACCTGAGCTGACAAATGCATTCTGTGCTCCTCCTATACATTAATGGATAAAAACGGACAGCCTATTAACTGAATGGACAGGCAGTGGGCAAAATAAGAGATAGAGCTAGCAAGATTTTTTATTTTTATTTTCTTTCCTCTTATACTAATAAAGAGCACAGAATAAAATGTGCAAAAAAGGCGAATGTCTGAACTGAAATGTCGGAAATGTTGTCTCAATTTCAGTGAAGTTTTTCGCTTTTGGCTCAACTGTCTGTCGGTTCATATCACAGCTGCGGAGAGCTCAGCACTTGACAGCACAGGCAGTACCGGAGCCAAAGGTTCTTTCCTCTGCAATACTAGTAATGGATGTGCGAAAACACATCTCAATTGTTTTGATATTCTGTAAACTCTGGCACTGACTCTCATTTCATTCTATGACTGTTTGCCAATAAAGTAAACACAGAATAAGAGCACAGAATAACTGTAAAGTCATCCAAAATAAATGTATATAAAAGCCTATAATAAATATAATCTATGAGTATATGAGAAGTACTGGAATTAGTTATTCTGTGCTCTAAAGTCTCAATTTAATGGAGGGAATAATCAGGTTCTCTAATAGTGAGCAAGCACATTATAATTAAATATACATTAAAATTCGTTTAGCGTTCAACACGAAAATATCAAGCAAAACCAATTATAAGCAAGCTTGTTTAATATTTGTCTAATATCCATATTATTTATGATTAATGATGGTAAATTATGGATGTACTTGGTTATACCTCAATCGGCATCATTGATCAATCAATGATTGTACAGAATTGACATCAATCGCAACAATTGAGCATGTGCAATTACATGGCTATTCATATATTTGTAAAAATAACCTGGTTATTCTCAATTGCCGACATTCATTGATTGCTCTCTCTCTCTCTCTCTCTCTCTCTCTCTCTCTCTCTCTCTCTCTCTCTCTCTCTCCACAGTCTTATCCATTTCTGTTTTGACATATTTTAATAGATGAAACACATACACAGCAAAAACTATGGGCATAACATATACATACAGTTATTCTGTGCTCTCTTCTAATGGATAAACATTTGTGTGCACTGAATGTCTGGAGACTGACTTAAGAAGAAGTAAAAGATATCAAACAAATGAATAATGAAGACTAAACTCAAATTTAATGCAAACGAAGAAATACTTATCTTTTGGGCAAAAATATAAAAATTTATTGAAATCAATAATAATAGTAATAACTAAGTAATCAATTTCAGAAAGCATCTTGCTCAATCAATAAGCCTAAAAGCCTAAAATATTTTTAAAATCAGCAAGGGAATTTAATGTTTTTTTCAAATAAATCCATTTCGATAAACTTAAATATTGAATCTCCTAGATTATTATCTTTAAGGTAGTTGTTTTATATGTTGGCTTAAACTTTTTATATTAAATTAAATTAACAAAGATAAGTTTAACTATGATAATGGAATAAACTAGTTCAATTAGCGAATTAACATGTTTGCTAATCTTATTAAGTTAACTTTATATGGTTGGTAATACCTTGCCCATTTTTCACACAAAAAAAGAATATTTCTATTTATAAAAGGATTTTCTACGAATTTATTCTTGGTAAGTTCTTAGAATCCTCTTAACAAGGTAAAATTCATATAAGAAATTGGATTATATCTGAAAAATTGAAACAAATATTTCTGCAAAATTGAAAATTCAAGGATTTTATCATATGATAGGATATTTTTTTTAAATTTATGCAAATATGATAAAATCAGCGAAATTTTTGCGCAGAATATAAGGCCTTTACTTCGAGTACTAGTGATTCCTAGAAAAAAACTAATGCCTAAAATATAAGACTAAAAATCAAATTTCTTTTATTTTTGAAAATATTTTCATATTTTTATTATAAATATTTGAAAATTTATGTAAATTCTATTTCTTTTTTTTCTTTAAGTAATTTTTATGAAAAGTCACGAAACATATATTAAAGACAAAAACTTATTCGAAGAATTCATTTGAAATACATTCAGAGCACAGAATAAAATTGATTTGAATATAATTGTCGGCTAAGACTCAGGAGTATTATTCTTAGTCTACTTATCAGTTGTCGTCTGAAGTATACGATTATACAAATGAATGAATAAATGATTTTTCATTTAATTTCTTTCTTATTCGCTATTCTCTATTAATGAAAAATAGATATGACCAAGGTATATCTACTTTATCATGATCATATTAATGAAATTTAAAAAATTATCTTACTAAATAATAATTTGTTTAATATTTTATCTAGTAAAATTATTTTAATATTTGTATTTTTCACAAAAATTTAATATAAAATTTAATCTAGATATTCTTCCAAATTTAACAGAATAGAATCTAGGTTAATTTTTAAGGTAATGCTTTGAGTATTTTTAATTAAAACGAGCTTGCTCATGCCAAAATGTGAGTCTGAGTCTCGCACTCAGCAAAACAGATATCCTATTCATTAGATTAGATTTTTGTGGGAAAGGCTGTGCTCTATAACTGTTGTTGATATCACGTAATGGTATTACCAGTTCTGATGATAAGAATCGATTGAAATCCTAAACACAAAAACCATTGAATTGTTTGAATACTAGACTTAATTGAAATCAATTCAAAAACTCTATTATTGAATATCAAACGAAGACAACCTTTGCCTCTGAACTGAACTTAATTTCACTCTATATTTGCATTTAAATTAGAATTATTCTGAGCGTTGAGCACAGAATAATATATAATCTTATATGAGAATAGGATTTTTCAAATAGTGTTCGTCCATCAAATGATTGCACTTATATTTATCTATCAGATATTGTTATTGTCTTGGTCAATATTTGAACTAGAACAGCACAGATTAATCAAGTTAATGCTTTAATGAATTTCTCTATTCTATACAATAATGGAATATAAATAATAAGATTTACTAGGTAAATCGAGATTTAAATAATAAACGTTTCTTCTTTGCTACAGAAAATAATCTTGTGTAATTTATAAAATTAGCTAGGTAGTCAAGCTTCGCTTTAAAGTTTCCTTTTAATTAGAATTGGCCTTGATATTTTATTAAAATTTATTATCCTGATTAAATATTTTTATCATGTAAAACTCCCAAAAAAACAATTTTAAATTAATTTTATCAAGCTAATATTTTATATTTTTTCATTCGTTTAATTTGAAAATTGAATTCATTTTTGAGCCAATTTTCCCCAAATTTATTCGAAGACATGTTTTGATAACAGCCAACAGTTATTCAGTAGAGAAAGAAATAAATTTATTTCAAATATATTTTGTAGTAAAGATGTGCTGATAATAAAAACCGTTTTTATCGACTCAAATGTTATAAATAATTCATTAATAGATATTATATGAATTCTGTTCTACAAAAATGGAATTTTTTTTAGTGCCGACAAAATATAATTCATATACCATTCAGATATTAAATAAAGATAAGTTAAAAAGATAACAAAACTAACCAGTTACTATTTGAATAATTATTAACTGTAAAAGTAATTTCTATTTACTTTAGAATATATAGATATTCTTTTTTTCACTAGGTTATTTAATTTACTTTATAACGTTTAATTATATATTGAACGTAATTTATGTTTGATCTAATTTTTGTACAAGGTCACGGTTTTTATTCGATTTTTCTTCAAATATGCAATTAATTTATAAATAATATATTAAAATGTTACTTGGTCAATATAAGGTTAAAATAATTTGTAGCCATGGATAATGCAATTGAGGAATTAACCATGTTATTTTTATGTTAGAATTTCTAATAATTTTTTAATTAGTCTAGGTTAGATTGTTATGTAAGGTTAGGTAAAAGTAAAGTTGAGGGTAGGGTGAACTTAGGATCTAATGAGTGCAAATACCTTGGTTAATCCTCTAATATTTTTGGTAAACTGTTTTTCAATGAAATGTCATTCAACAAATCGTAAGAATCCCTTAAATTTGTTTATTTTAAAGGAAAGTTTTAAGTAAATCAGGAGTTTGTGTCGATAACTCTTAAAAATTATGTTTTAAAGACTTCTTTCAACAAAACACTAGTTTTTGTTATTGAAATAAAAATATTATATCTTTTGAGGAATATATTCAATAAACTTAAAACTCTAAAATTCTGTGCTTTTTATCAACAAATATATGGTTTGCGTTTATTGATCTCAACATTTCATCCATTAGTTTGCTATCAAAAACATAAAACCAAAAGTCTTTTTACTTTTTTTTTATTTTAAAATATATTATTTATAAAACATTTATATATAGTTTTGTTAGCGTCTGTTCAACGTTGAAAACAAAATAACATGTAAATATTTAACTATTCATACCATTTTTAGATGGTTCAAGGTGAAATTTTAGGTTAAAATTATAATTTTAAATTTGTTTGATCAAGATTAATTTATTAAACTTATTTATAATATAAAATAGCTATAACATATAAGAAAACTGTATATTATTATTATAAAATTGTTTTATTTTAGAATAAAAATAATAGTCTTATAACAGGGCTATCTCTTCATAACTTTAATTTTTTAAAATTTTCAAAACTATTTTGAGTATTTATATTTTTTGTTTATCCTTGTAATATTTTTTGACAATAATATGAATTATCTGAATAAATTTAATTTTAACAATATTTTTAAAAACTGTAAATTTTTAAAAATCTCTTAAATGCGTTTTTTTAGTTTAGAAAAAATTTATTTAAATGGGATTTTGAATTTACTTATAAAATTTAAAATAGAATCCTTAATCAATTAGAACTAGGATTTTATTTTTAATTATGTTTTTATTTTGAAATTAAATTATTAAAATTTATTATACAATATTTTTAATTAAGATTAATTACGCTATTAATTACTGTAAAATTACTCTACAAAATTAGTTTATTTAAAATAATAAATTAAATCATTTTAATGGGTAACAAACGATGAATAATTCCATTTTTTACCTTGTTATAATTCTCAAAATTATCTAAAAATAAATATACAAAAGTTTATAGTTTACGAGTTATAAATACTGTAATTATAGATAAATTAAAGCTAACTTGTCTTACATTTAAAAATATCATAAATATCTCATAGATTTTAGATTTGATATATTTTTTTGTGGAGAAATTTTTTTTGTTGAATAAATTATTTGCGTTTTCGACACTTTTATTCCTTAAGAGATATCCATAAAAATGAAAAATAGTTTAACGAAACGAACAAAAATCCAAAGAAATTTCTCTTAAAAGTGTCGGGAATTTCAAAGTTTTCGCATTTATATTCATTTATATCATGAATATAACTTTAAGATGAGCAAGATCACACAAATATAAGTAATCATTATTAAATAAGAAAGAATAAATTAACTTTACTTACTTATTTAAAAAACCAATCTTATAATAATTTTAATATAATTTTAATTACAATAATTTTTTATAAACAACCTTGATTATACTGGAAATTAAAGCTAATTTATCAAAAATTCTTTCGATAAAAAACGATGAAAAACGAGTAAAGTTGAAATATTTTGTAAAAACGCCTGAAATACATCAAAACTAATTAAATTTAAAAAATAAATTCTCTCTGAAATATAAGAAATAAAACTAAACAAAAGTCAACTTTCAAATTGAATTATACCTAGTACATATACTAAACGCATAGAATATAATTATTTATTTATAAAGCCATTGATAATGAGCTCTAAAACAGAGCATTAGTTTAATTAAATACTGAGTTAGCGATAGACTGATAGGAATTCATTTCATTGGAAGTACTCTATCAGTGATGTGCAGATGTAGTACTTCTTCATTAAATTTTATTTCATTTTATTGAAAACTGTACTTGGTACTGAATATTTCATAGTTTTGTCAAGGCAACTTAAATTTTTAAAACAGATTAATTAGTGCTATAATTAGAATAAAATATAGCAAGATAATCATGCGAATAGGGTTAATTTTCTTCTATTAAACTAGGTTGCCTAAAAAGCAGACTAATTAATTGATCTATCTTGTAAGTAATCAAGGTATTCAATCAAGCGTATAACTAATACCAAGATTATTATAACTGATTTAGTGTTGAAACTGTTCATCACTGGTCTTATGTAAACTTAGATATAAATTCAGAGAATATTTCGAAATAATTCTCTTTAATTATGTTTTGATTATTTGATGAAAAATTTAAAAATAGACCCTCATTAGAATCAATTGAAAGGAGCTAGGATACTGGCTTAAGTAAACATTAATTATCCTTTAGATTGAAACTATTCTTTTTTTCGTATAATCCTGGAAAAATAATTATCTTTTTTAAAGAGATTTCGAAACTATCGCTCATAGCAACCAAAAAGAAATTGAAACTTTGCAAGATAAATAATTGGTTAAAATCCTAGATAGGATAAAGTTCTGAAACTTGTTTGTCTGAAATCACCAATTAACTTTTAAAATTATACCTTGGTTGGTTTAGTACCACCTTGATCATCACTGATAACATCAATAACTCTTATTAGATAAGAAGAGTTCAATTCATTTGAAATGATTTTATGCATAAATTATTAATTTTGTTATTTTAAGTGAACCCACTCTTTGATTCTGTGCTAAAAGCGAAGCACATCTTCAGCGGAAGAGGTCTACTAAAAGATTCAACTAAATTATATCAATAGACAGATAGAGAGGGAGAGAGAAGTGTTGGCTTATTCTGTGCTGAGACACTGGTATCACTCAATGCTATCTATTTGATCAACTCTTTTATATTTCATTGGATTACGTGATGGAAGAGTGGAAATGCCATCGACTGTTAGTACTGTTTATACTATTATGTGATGATCGGCACATACAGTATTTAAGGGGCCGATAGTCGAACACTGTTTGGGAATTCCTTTGATTGCATTTATCAAAAGAAAGTCTAAACTCTAAACTAAAAGAGAGTAGAAGTAAATCAAAACATAAAACACTATTTAAGTTAAGTGAGAAATGACTTGAATTGATAAACATTTGTGAAGGACAGGGATGTGCACAGGTATACACTTTCTTAACATTGATTTGTTATACAGTTTTTTGGGCGTCAAATATAATTATGATTTGTTTCAAATTTTATATAAAAACTATTCTTGTTAATTTGTGGAACAACTATTCTAATGAAAATAAATTACTAGGTCATATTCTACAAAATAATGAAAAGGCAAATTTATACTAAACTAGAATCTTATTTACCAAGGGAATAATAATGATGACAAATTTTAAGCTTGCTACATATAATAAAGACATATAATTGTTCTTGCTAAGTTAAGTTAGGAGACAGGAAAAGATAATGCGAGAGAGAGAGAGAGAGAGAGAGAGAGAGAGAGAGAGAGAGAGAGCAGAGAATGACTTTTAGTGACTACCAGTGCGATACACTTCCAGTTCTTTTAAAAAGAAGTCTTGAGTTAATAAAATGGACTCTTTTTATAATCTCATTTGAAATCAACTGAAAAAAGTGCTGCACAACAACACTGAGTGCCGACACAAAAAAAATCGAAGACTCAGTCGTTTTGAAGAAAAAAAATTGAGGGAAGGAATAATAAAACTACAAAAAACTGAGCTCTTCCTCTCTTTGACGGTTTTCCTCTTTTTATTAAAGAGTCATTCACTCATAGATTTGATTCTGTATTCAAACAATTTTTAGAGTACGATAAGAGTTGTGTTCCTTAAAAATTCATACCAAGAATATACAACTTTATTAGTTTTGATTCACATTATATAAGTATGACATCACCAAGGTATAAAATATTAGTTAGTTAATTTTTTTGTAATTAAGACAGCTCATTAAAAATTATCTAATTTAGATAGATCATTATGATAATTATTATTATGATAATTTCTACCTTGCACATATCAAAAAGGTTTTCTTATAAAATATTTTAATAAAATTTATTTAACATAAAAAGTGAAACATTTACTAATAGTAAATAAAAAGTTTCAATAAATTCTGTGCCAATATTGTGACACAGAATATTCTGTGCTAAGAAATAATGTTTTCTTATTGAATGTTTGATTAGTATTATGTGATTGAATTTCACTCAATAATAAAGAAATGATAAAACACTCGAACAGTGTTTTGATATAAGAATTCTATTAAATGAATAAAAAAACTAAAAGTATTTCTAAAGAATTATAACAAAACAATAGTTTTATATTAATAACAATATTATTAAACAAAATTCAATGTATAAATCAGATCCTATTCTGTGTTTATGTGGGAACCCAACGGAAATCCTAAAGCTATTGATTGAAGAAAATGAAAATCTATTTAAATAGGGATCTAATTATAGGCTCAAAGAATCCGATAATAACTTTTCAATTCATCGTTTGGTATATAATTAAAGACAAAAATCAATATTTTTATTATTCACTAAAATATTGATCTGAAAATCAATTCTCATTTAATAAATAAAAAGTTATTATGAAAAATAGGCGGAAAATATAAACTAGGAATTTATGTCATAATATTTAGTAAATGAGAATTTCTTTGAGGAAAAGTATTCCTTACAAAACGACTAATTCCTTGACTACAAGAATAAATCCCTTAAATTCTAATGGATTTCTACCGGATTTTTAAACTCTCTTTCCATTCAGTGCACATCCATAAGGATAGGGTTGAGTGGAATAGTTTAGACTCTAATTTGAGGCCATAATCATGATATATGGCTGAGTAATAGAGTCGTCACTAAATGAGAGAACAGAATAAAATCTAAATCAAATGTGAAATCTATTCAGTAATAAATCGTAACAAATCATTCAAAACATAAAATGAAAATAATTTTTTAAAATATCTTTATTTATATCAAAACAAAGACTAAAATAAGAGAAATTTTTTTTAAAAGAATTATAATAACAAAAAATTCTTTGGCCTAAACTACATATCATTTCCCTCTTATAGAAGGCCTTCCCTTTAGCTCCGGGAAGAGTAATGGATTATTTTAGTGGGAATTTTCATCTAAAAAATAGGAAAAACTGCTTACCATTCAGAAAATCTTTATGTTTATTACCAGAGTTTTACCAAAAAAAGTCTTTACTTTTATTTATTCACTGAACTTATCGTTTAGTTTTATATAATATAATAATAATAAATGAATTCTAATGTAATGAACTGCAATATTATAGTTGTTTTCTAGTGTTTTAAGCACAGAGTTTTTCTCTGTGTTGTGCACAGAATATAGTGAACAGAATAAAAATATTTATGCCGTCAAATATATTATCAAAATCTCTGTTAAACAATCCGTAAATTATTAGTTATTTTTTCCCCTTTTGTCTGATGTCTTAATTGAGTGACGCTTTTGTTTGAAACGAAGAGAAGTTTTTTTTGGGGAACAGAATATATTTCGACACTTTCTCTCAATAATTTTCGATTGAATTCCTTTTATTATTATTTAGTATAACTTTTATTAATAGATTTTATATAACTTTTATTATAATATTTTTCTCATTCAATGAAAAAAATTGATTTCTTTTATTAACTTTTCTTCTTATTATTAATACAATCAATAAATGGTTGACATAAAACACAAGAATTAAGTTATTATTATAACTATTATTAAGAATTAATTATTACTTAATTTTTGAGAGAATAATAACTTCAAGACATTAATGAGTGAAAACAAATTCTTAAAATTTTTAAAATTCTTTTATAGAATTAAATACTTTTTTATAGAAATGACTAAAATTATTGTCGACTCTTTTGATCAGATATTTTACGTATAATATAAAGCAAATAAAGAAACGATAGGACTGACATCAAAGTTGTGACACCAGTGCACAAGAGGATAGACCTGAGCCTTTCTGGCGAGTGGTGTCGGCTACACATCAGTTAGCCATTGATCACTATTGGATCGCACAGATCTTTGCCAGCGCACAGAATAACACACGAGTGCTCACTCTGTTGTTAGAGAGGGCACACCATACCATTGAAGAATAAGCGCCAGAACAGTGAATGAGCGCAGAATCACTACTGGCACAGAATAATACACAGAATTGTCTCTACTTATGTGAACTCTTAATACGTATACATATATAAGAATTATATATCTATAAACTATAATATATAAATACATACGTGTGTTATACATGTCGTGTTTATGACAGTTGGCTCCGCATAGCATTTGTATGAATTCATATTAATGTTTTCACTTTTTATATGATTTTACATCAAAAACTCTGAACAATGTTTTACTCCAAATGTTTTTAATATCTAAAAAAATTATTATTACGTTTTGATGTTTTAATTTTGTCTCGTTTTGCATAAGGACTCTCTCTCTCTCTCTCTCTCCCTCCCCTGAGAGAATGTAATAGTTTATATTTTCATATAAAGAATATTAGGGGAAATAAAATATGAAAAATTCATATACTATTAGAAATAGAAACATAAATTATACTACTTGTTCTTGGTAAGTTTATTTATAATCAATATATTGTTAATTGAACAGGATTCTATGAAAGAGTTTGGTCCTCTTCCCACTCAACACATTATTGGATATTACTTTACACTAATAGTAATGATAATGATTTCCTTTATGTCTTAATAGACATCCTTTCAAATGGAAACTTATCCTCCTTTTAATGAACGCATAAAATAAAATTCATTAGAAAATTAATACAATTTTTGAATAATTTTGTACCTATTTTTGTCGTCAGAAATAGTAGGCTTTCCTTTCAAAGCAATTAATGATTTCTATTCACGAAATTTTATTCAAATAACTTCTTTTATTAGAAAACGATATAAAGTTTTCTTCAAAATTTTGTTAAAATCAAATCATTTATTAAAAATTTTCAAAAATCGATAAACATATTGAATGATATAATAAATTAAAAATTAAATTAATTAAAGTAACTAGATGAAAAAAATTAACTTTAATTTTCAAACTGATGATTTTATAATTACCATGTTCACGTTAATAAAAAGTGTTAAAAAATAATTGTTTTTATGTAATATTCTAAACTTTATTTAATATTTACAGACTGTACAAGTTAAGTATATTATCTTAATTATCAATTATTTTTAAAAGTGTAAAATTTGTTTGGAAGTGATTCAATAGCCAATTTTCTTGTTCATATATACTTGAATTATTTTGAATAAACACATTAATAAACCTAGTATATCCTTAAGAGTGGTTATTCAAAACACTCTTGATAGTTTTCTTTAGTAAATGCCACTCTCCCTTAAGGTATCAATTCTATACATTTTTTCTAATTATAAACAATAATAAAATTTTCTTAAAATTTTTAATAAGATTAATATACTTTAATTTTAAGTTCTTTTCATATGCGATAAGTCGATGACTATTAAATGAGTTATTGAACCAAATCTCGAGATATGATAATCAATATCTTCTATGAATTTTATTGGAATACCTCTATTTTGATTTTATCAAGTTCATTCCTAAACATAATAGCTGAAACATCTATACCTTTATGCCATTCTAAGGTATAATTATATTCATCTAAATATAAAGAGAAATTATCTTTTACATAGTTTTCATTTGTTATAAACTAGGATTTAATGGAATTTTCAATTTTAAATGTTTTACCAAAATTTTAAAATACTTATAATTTATATTTATTATTATATACTAATTGTTTTATATTTTCATTGATTTTATTAATATTAATTATATGCATTAATATATACAAATATGAATTCTTTAATTTGATATTGTAAACATCATTTTGTACTTATACTATTATCAAGTTTAAATTTTGTATATATTCTAAATCCTATTAAATGTTTGACATAGTTTTATCAAATATTTTCTCGTATTATATATTTATTTCTATTAATTATTTGATTTGATTGAAACACAATATTTTGTGCTTATGTTTGTATTTATTTGTTTTTACTAAAATCATTTCTTAATTAAAAGAATTATTATTGTTTTGGTTTTGTTTACTTTTCTATTAATTAATATAAGAATTTAAGTAAATCCTTGTAAAAGATCAAAGAAATTAAATAAAAAAAATTAAACAATTTAATAAATTTAAAAATCATAGATAAATTATTTTTAAAAATATATGATTGCATATTTAAATAACCCAAACATATTAAGGATATGTAATTTAGGAAATAGAATAAATATCAGTTTTCCAAAATATGCTTGTTAAGAATTGGATATTTAAAATGATTATAATAAGAATAAAATTTTTTACAAATGATTTTTGTTATTTACATTTATTTAAAACCGTCACTAAGTGAAGTTGGTTAAAGAATGTCTATAAACATCTCTATCATTTAGTATAAACAAATTGCTAGATCAATCCGATTGGTCTAAAAAACTATTTAATCCAAAGAAAAGAGTTAATTCTATTCATTATATATTCCTTTTTGAATTAATTCTCATTATAATTTCAAACGATATGTGTTGGTTTGGGTGTGAAACAAAGATTGATGTATGAAGTTATTAAAAATAATTTAATATCTTATTGTTTTTCTTTAAGGGTGATAAGGACAACTCGGATCGGCGGAGTTACAGTAGTGTAATCTACAATATTGTTAACTTTGATGGCCTTACTATTGCAATAGTTTCAATAGTATTCATTATAATATTTGCTATTATAATCTGGATTATAGCGAAAAAGTACAGAAATAGAGCTCATCAGCCATGTATTGAAGAACCGAATGTGGCTCGCACTCAGCTCATTCAAATGTCTGATCTATTGGCCCCGACTACGAGTCATAATTACTTTCTCAATTTACATACAAATGGCACTCATAAGACATTCTTCAAGTCTGAAGAAATCAAAAACAAATCTCTATCTTTTAGAGAGAGTTTTGAAACAATCGAAAGTAATATCCAAAACTCGATAATGTAAGTCTATTTTATAATAAAAATAATTTAATTTAATATTTATCCTTAACTTCTAATTATCAAAAAATTTGTTTTAAAAGAAGATTTTAAAATAATCTTTTAGATTAAAATTCATAATTAATATATATTTTGCTTAATTTATCAAAATATATTTATATAATCTCAATTTAATAATGTAAAATTTATTAAATATTATTAAATAATTAAAATAATAAAATATTCATTATTTTTAAAAAACAAAACTAAGTTTTAATGAAATTATTACAAATTTTTAACCACTTTTTAATACAATGAAAAAATAAATACTAAAAATATCAATCTAATTTTATTCATATAATGAAATTTTACATAAAATTTGATATATATTTTTGTAAATTGGACAAACCTATTTGTCATTTAGGTATATAATTGTAGTTTACTAGTGCAGACAATAAATATAATCTAGGTTAAAAAATTGTGCCATTTAATCAAATTACAATTTTTAATAAATAATAGAAACTTTAATATTTCTACAGTCATTTATCGGTTAAGTAAAGCACCCATTAATTTAACAAAACGTTTGTATAAAATAATTTCTGTAATACAAAATTAATAATAAAATTTTTGAGATAAATATACTTGTTTTATCAATTTCATTTTACTTAAAAATTTTATAGACTCAATAAATTTTCGAAAAAAATTATGTTTTACAATAATTATACATATCTTAATTTAAATAAAGAATTTGAGAAAAGAAAAATATTTTGAATAAAATTAAAGAGAAATACAATTTTTCTAATTTTTAAAAAAATTCTTTTAAGAATTAATTACTATTTCTTTAGTAAATTTTCTCTATTATTATTAGTTAGCATTTTAAATAAATTAAGTTTAATTTTTTTTATTAATTTATTATTACTATTTAGTAATAGTCATTACCACATGAATAGAGGGTAAACTGGCTATCATTGATATCTTGATCATTGATTATGAGACTAATTTACGTGGACTAAAGAGTTTATGCAATCAAATGTTGTTATTATTAAAACCCTTTTTTGAAATACAATGAAAAAAAATTGAGTACACTCGAATGCCATTATAATGAACACGATTGGTTTGAAAAATCTGTTCATTATAGAGGAATGTTCATTATAAAGAACTATTTATTTTCATTAATGTATATTGAAATGGATCTAGGAGTTGTTCATTATAAAGGAAATTTCATTATATTGGATGTTCATTATAATGGCAGTCGAGTGTATTATCAAGATAAACTTACTTTTAATGGAATATCATATTCAATTGCAAATAATTTATTGCAAACTTGAACAAGATTATTTGACACTTAATAGGAAGTCGATGTACTTGATCCTCTGATAATGAAAAGTAACAAATATCATGATATTCAGCTTGGTGAATAGAACAAAAATATACAAAAATTTGTGCAAATGGCCCCCCGAATATCGTATCTCAAAATTTCTATAAATTCAAGCTTTAATGAATGAAATATGAATGAATTAGAATTAGCCTATCCAAAATCATGAGTTCAATCGTTTTAGACCTAAGTTACCCCTATATTCTCTATGGGTGACATAAGTTCATTATACTCTCGTTATTCATTTTCACAAATATACTCCTTTCAATTCCCTCCTCATTCATTAAAGCTTTAATTTTTACAAAGTTTTGAGATACGATATTCGGGTGAAGGAGTGGCCATTTGCACAAATTTTTTACATATTTATATTTTTTTTCACCAAGATGAATATCATGATACTTGTTATTTTTCATTATCAGAGGGTCAAGTATATCGACTTCCTATTTAGGTTTATTTTTAGTCAATTAAGATTAATTCAACCATTTTAATATACAGTCACCGATCAGTTTTATGAAGTGATTAAAAATTAGGGTTTAGTTCATAAAACTGATTTGTTCATAAAATCGATAGTTTGTGGATTTTATTTATTATTCATTTATAATAGAGGATTACATAATTTATTGGAAAAATCAGTTATTTTTGACGTTTTAATGAAATAAATGTATTTTAATTATTATTTTTGTGTATTTCATTGAAATTAT
>JAQFZM010000558.1:0-29617 GCA_034695785.1 Galumna obvia
TTTCTCGAATTATTTAACTATTCACCATGGTAAATGGTAAAAGTGCATTAATTATTAGTAAATATTCTTATAAATTAAAAGTTACAAAGTTTATAATAAATGAAATTAATGTGAACTATTAACATTTAATTTAATAAACAAAGAGTATAGAAATAAATTTATTCAAAAATTTTAGAAACTTTTAATAATTAATTTAAAATTAAATAAAAATTCAATTATTTTAGTGTTAATTAAAGACTAATATGAGAACAAAATTTTAGAATTTATTACGAAAAATCAAATTTCAAGGAATTATATCTTATAATTGAGAACTAATCGCTCAGAAAAGAGAGAAATCGCTGACAACAGAAAAGGTTTATTTGTTTTAAAAGTCTTACAATTTTTGCAATGTTTGCAAAGTTTTCTTTCAAATCTATTTTTGTGGTAAAGTATTCGCTGTTTTGTATTTACTTAAATGAATTGAGTAATTAAACAAAGGAGTCATTCAATAAATCTCTTCAAATTTGAACAAACATTCATTGAAAGAGAGTAAACGACTCAAACCATTAAAGATCTCAAACTTATTCTGAATTTCAAGTAATGAAAATAACAATAAATTGGAGTAATTGTAGAGTTATTACCTGATCTTGGTGAAAAAAATGGTCACTGACTATTTGGATAGGATACGATGATCTAGCACAATTATTTTGGATAAATTTAAAGGTTATTTTAAGTTAAGATTTTTCTATTATTAGAGAGAATTGGAGAGCACTGGAAGAGAACAGTTTCCACTGTTATTCAATTCTGTGTTCATACACTCTGTTCTCAAACACAACAGTTCAGTATTGCTCTGATATTCACTACTGAATGAATTCACTCTTCTCTAATCTGTTTCCTATTGACAACTATTTCAAAGAGTTGTCTCAAAATCAGTTGAGATTTGAGGACAAATTTGTCCCAAAAATTATCACAAAAAATGTCTGAAAAGATTAATATTTGGATGAAATGAGTTTTGAAATAATAAGTGTTTTATAGTGTTTATAGAGTCGATGGCAGTCACCGGTCGAAAACATTTGACCTTTTGTGGCAAATGCTGTCATTATTGTCGACTTGTGATGACATTCCTCTTCTCTCACATCGGTTTATCGACACTATTAATGGGTTATGCAGTGGTCGGTGCCTTCACTTTTCAAGCACTGGAACTAAAAAATGAAGTAGATCAAAGGAAGGCTATGCTTGATGTTCGCGATACTATGATTGACCACTTGTGGAATATTACACAAAACAGTGCTGTCCTTAAACAAAGTGAATGGACAAAAGAAGCCAAAAAACAACTAGAACAATTTGAAAAGAATCTGCTCGAGGCTGTTATTAGAAAAGGATTCGATGGTAACTTATTTTTATAAGATTTACTCTTAAAAATGTATTTTTATTCAGTTATAGATAATTTTTTATATGATCTAGTTATATTTCTTTAAAGATATTTTAAATTTCTTTTAAAAAAATGAAAACAAAGTTTTAAAAAGAATTTTAGTGAAATCCTTTTGTAATATAAACTATTTTTAGTTAAGTTTAGATTCTTTTTTATTGTCACCAGAAATAGATTCTAATCTTTGATCTGAAAGTTATTCGAGTCATTAAAATAATTGAATTTTTATGTCATCAGTGAACTACATTTGCGGCAATTCTTATCTTTCATTAGCTTTAATTAATTTGTTATTTTATGAGATTTTACTTTTTTTCTTCAAAACTCTACTTATTTTCTAAAATAAATAAATATATTTTCAAATTTTAAATAAACTTCAGAAAAGACATTGAATTCGATATTTACTCGAATCGATTTATTCATCTAAATATTAGAATCAATTATAAACAATCTAGTTCGTTTTAGCTCTATTTTAACCTAATACATTTGTAAGCCTTAACTGACGTCTAAAATACTTGTTTTGTTTTTGTAATAATTTTTGTGACTTAAATCAAAAGACATGTCATTCCAGAAGTTATTCATTTTTTTGTTTCTAATAATAACTTATTCTCAGTTCGAAGTGTTTTGTGTTTTCAAGTAATCAATGATTTCTTTTTTGACAAAAATATGATTAAAGTATTTGAGCGTAACTTTGATTACAAAGTCTTTCATAATCTTCTGAGAAATGAATAATGAGTTTGAGTTCGATTGAGAATATGCTTAAGAGTTAAGTGAATGAAATCTTTGAGTATAAATAGACTTAAAATAGTAAACCACAGATTCTATGCTTAGTTTCAAAACTTATCACTTTTATTGCAGTTGACTTTCAGCCAATTATTCAAAAGTTCTCTAAAGAACAACAAATATAAACACTTTTAATACAAAAACAGTGAAATGTCAATCAATGTTTAACATGGAAATTACCATGATCACTATTCATAATATTTAAAAATATAATTGATTCCACATTTCATTATTAATAAATAATTATATGAAAAGAATACTTTAATTATGGGTTAACTTATGTTTTTAGACTATAAAAACATAGATAAACCTTAATAGCCTTTATTAGTGTTAATATAAAATGTAGAAGGTGACATTCTCAAAGTTTGCTGGGAATTAGGGTTTTGGCCTTAATTTGTATCATTTGGCGATATATCCACTAAAAACTTATTCTCTGTTTAACTTTTAATAAGAATTGTGTCTAAAAATGTTGTGTTAATGACTACACGAATAGTATTTTGACATTAAAAGAGAGTTCACTTAAATCTCGAGTCAAAGAATATTAACTCAATTTTTGCCAAAAATATGTCAAAACTGATATGAAATTCAAAGTGACTTAAAATATCGATAATTAATAATAAAATCCTGTCTTAAAGGTAGTGACGACGTGAACAAGAAGTCCTCGCAGTGGTCGTTCTCCGGTTCGCTGTTATACTCTATTATTGTGATCACAACAATCGGATACGGAAATATTGCTCCCAGAACTGGTACTAAATAACTCTTCTGATGACTATTAATACAATTTTATTGAAAGATTTGGGAAAAATCGTGACAATCATATATGCAATAATAGGAATCCCTCTAACGATCTATTATTTATGTAATATCGGTAACGTTATGGCCCATTCATTTAAATTTATATATTGGAAGTGTTGCTGTTATTTATGTGTCGCTCCCAAACGAAATCAAAGAACAGCACAAAAGCGAAAATCATTCCGAAGGCGTCGCTTAAGAGTTTCGGAAAATATAGAAATGCAGACAATAGTGGAACACAACCGACGCTCTCAACTTTATTCTTCATATAACGATTACCACAATTGGAGAAGAAATAGATTGAGTGGCGATCAGGAGTCGACACCAATCATTTGCAACAAATACGCACTCAATGACGAAATAATGGAATCGACCTCAAGATTTCCCGGTATATCCTTTTCTTATCTAAAACAATATATAAATAAAATCTATGAAAAGGTCCGCCTCCAACGCCATCTCCCACTTCAAGTCCTCCAAGTTTTCAATTTTCTGTAATGAACTCATCGATGCATCAGTCAATGGTTCAGTCCTCACATCCAACGCCGCCATCCATTCATAAACACATGAATTCCGTTCGATTCTATAACGATATGACACAACCTTTTGAGTCGACTATAACTCACCCGACACTAACAGAAGTCGAACGTAATTCCAGTGACGAAACTGAAGACACGGATGACGAGAACGATACCACTTCTAAGAATATTCCCATTACTATATGCGTTCTTTTACTCATTAGTTACATATGTGGAGGAGCATGGTTCTTTTCTAACTCTGAGGGCTGGTCTTTCTTAGATGCTTGGTATTTCTGCTTCATTACTCTTTCAACAATAGGTTTCGGTGATTTTGTTCCCGGAAGGACTGTACTTTCAGGACACGAAGACGGACGACAAGTAACGCTTACCATTTGTGCTCTCTATCTGTGTTTAGGTATGGCTTTAGTTGTTATGTCATTCAATCTGCTTAAAGAAAAATTCTTGACTTCTGTTCGATCTATTGGTCAAAGAATCGGTATTCTAGTCAGTGATGACGACGACTAGTCTTTCTTTAATCAATTTTTATGTTCCAAAATATTTCTTAAATAAAAACACTTATAATTTGAAGAAAATTATTCCTCAAATGAGTAAAAATGTATTATTTATTAATCGAACAAAACTTAAGTTTAAAATAATTATGAAATAAGAAATTATTTTTTAATTCAAATGAGTCTAAATTTTTCAAAATAAGTCAAAAAACCTGAAGAAGTGTTACTGAAATAAAGTGAAAATACAGTAATTGAGGAGTTTTTGGCGATAAAGTGAAGAATATCTGACGTCTTGAAAGAAATGTGTGGAATGTATTCGACAATTATCTGAATAATTGGATCAAAACTAATGTAATATTCATTAAATCTAATTAAATAAATACCGAGAATTAGATTCGGGTGAACGTGAAGGTGGAGTTCGAGGTCGTCCGCCATTTCTCACGTGACCATCTCTTCCATTTCGTCTAACGGGTGTTACCGAACGACTTCGTGACCTTTGAGAAGAAGATAATCAAGAAGTGAAGTGAAGTGAAGACTCGCTGCAGACATCAATTGATGCGACACTTTAATGGACTGACGCTATGGAAGGGATTAGAGGTTTTGATTCGATTCTAAATAATAGAAACTAATCGAAGAGAAAAGTTGTCTTTCGAGCGGACACTAAGTTTGAGGGAAGTGTTTGAGTGACATTCGATTCGGAAGTGTTCGACAATTGGTGCGATCGTTGCGAAGCTTCGAAGGATGACATTCAAGACCACAATAACACCGCCGAAGAGATGTCGAAATCAACTAATATTGTATTCATTCAAATGAATCCCATTTTCGAAGTCATTCGATAATCAAATCAAACAATTGTTTCAATCGTTTGAATCGATTTAATGACAGAAATGTATTTTATGTGACTTCTTATGTGATCTTTTCGGCAGAGTTTCGATCAAAACAGTTGTGACGAGTGGTCGGGAGTCAAGTCAATAGTCAATAGAGACTAATATAAGATTCATTGACCGCTTTGTCTGGTATTTAAAGTGCGGACGAGTTATCGCTTAAAAGCAAAACTGATTTCTCTATCAAAATATGTGGTCTTATCTGAGACGCAGTCATTAATTCAAACATAATTTAGAAGATTTTGTCGTCGAATTAAATGTTTCAGATATGGAGGCAGTGATTGAAGTAATGTCTCATTCATTGGCATTCAATTGATTTGCGCTAATGATTGAAATATAAAGAAATCTTAGCCTTAACTCAAAAATCAATGCTTTTGAACCTTTAAATATCAAATTAGAGTTAATTCTAACTATAAGTCAACTAATTATCAGTTAATTAAACACTGATTTTCAAAACAAATACTTAGTCTTAAAATCAGTTCCAATAAAATGCAAATTCACTATAAATTCAATAAAATTGCTTCGAATAAAAACAATTAAATTAAAAGTAATTAATTATCTAATCGTATCTCTATTTAAGTTCAAAAGTAGTTCTCAAACCTGGAGTAACGTTTACGGCGATAGTCATCCCTGTAGTCATCACTTCTCCGATTCTCTCTATAATCACGTCGAGGGGGTCCGCCTCTGCTGTTAGGACTGCGTCCTCTATACCCACCGGAATACCGATCGCCTCCTCCACGTCCTCCATATCTTTCCTTATCGTGACGGGTCTTTCCGGTCGACATTTCCACCCGAACTCTTCGCCCACAAATCATTCTTAGAGTCAATAAAAAACATTTCTTAAGTAAAGAGAATATCAATGAATAAATCCATTAAAAAAGGAAATCAATGAATGAATAGAGGATTAGATAATAGATATTAAGAACTGTTTTTAGGGCCGGAATTGCATTACTTTGAAGTCAAACATTGCAATAATAGCAATACTTCTGTCTATAAATGAGAAAATCAGTGAATAATAGAAACAATCATTTCGTTCACAAATGGATTACATCTAATCAACGAAATAATCAATAAAACAATCAAAACAAAAGACAAAAAGAGTTGACTAAAAGAGTTGATGACATACTTGCCGTCGAGTCCACGACAGGCCTCCTTTGCATCTCTCGGATCGTCAAACATAACAAATGCAAAACCGGGAGGTTTTGTGGCCACCCATACATTGCGAACCCGACCATAACTACCGAAGGCTTCCTCTAATTCATGTCTGGAACCATTTGAACCCAATTCGCCGACGTATACCTTACAATCAATAGGACACGACTCTCGAAAGCGTGACATCACTTCTGTCTCACTTTAAATGACCAGAAAATTATTAAAACTTAAAGAAATTAATTGAAAACAAATTTATTGATTGTTTTTTGTCTGAAATGTGAGACGAATTGTTAAACAAATGAAGTCTTAAAACAACTAAAACTCTATTCATCACAAAATACAATATTTGAGACATTTTTGTGGAAACATTTAGTCGTACAACACTTAGAATCAGTACGTCGTTTGGAACTCAATTTCTATAAACATTCAGAATAAAAGATAAGTGAATTCATTCAGAAATTACGTATAAAAATAATTTTATTTGAAATCAGAAATAAAAGATTAATTAATTTAATGATTAATTAATAAATTAATTACAACAGAAACTAAATATATATAACTTTGAATAAATGCAAATATGGTTTTATTTTAATTATTAAAAAAAGAAATTCATTACTCATCCACTGCTCTCTTATACTTCAAATTGATATTAGCAAGTACATTTAATTACAATTATCAAATTGTTATACATTTAGTTCATTATATATCAATATACATACATATATATATAAATATTAATGATTTATAACTCAATATATGAGTTATAATACGATAACAAATATTAAAAATTATGCAAAAAAATCCGACGAATAGTAAAAACATATCATTTGAGGAAAATCTAAGAATTTTAATCAAAATTTCATTAATAATAAGGAAATGAATTAATAAAATTATTTATAGATTCAGTCTTTTTTATATCTCTTATAACTGGTTATGAGTTTATATCTATTAATGGCTAACAAAAGCATAATTAAATTGACGACATATATCGTTACGCAAACAATACATAAGTTCTTCAAAATGAAGACCAAAATATATCCCAAATAAAGTGAACCCAAATTTGAAAGAATTGCGTTCAGAATATAAACTTTGTTTAAGAAAAGGGAGTTATTCGCGACGTTTATTATAATCATTTGAATCAAATAGAAGATCATTCCATAGACCGGATTCGGGACATTAAATGGTTCCGGCAATAAACCAAAACCAGCGCCATATCTGCAAAACAAAAATTGAATTTAATTAAACAAATTGTTTGAAGAATTGTTGAAATACTTTGAGAGAAAGACTTTTGTGCAACTGATGTATGAATTGATGTCACAAAAAGCGTTATATGTTTTGTCATTTTCATGAAGAACTTCGATATATAACGTATAAAACGATATCATTAAACCAATAGAAGAGATAACCGACAAATATATCGTATTTTTAGACAATCGATGGATCAGTTGTTTTGTCGAAACCATTGCTTTATCTGTTTTGAGTCAATACACAAAATGATTGTCTTATTTACCAAAAAATCATTAAATTTAATGGACTTACTTCACTGTTTTTGATCTTCGCAACGAATGCATACCATCAAAAACGCCCAAATATGAAGACCTGAAAAGTACTCAAAACAGTACAAAAACACTCAAAGTTAATTAACATTATTTAATAAAAGAGATTATGTTTTCATAATAGAGTTGTCAAACAAAACAATTTATCTGAAGAATCAGTTCATTGGTTTTAACTTTTGGTCATAATATAAATGTTTAATATTTCCATAGAAACGATGTGAACGTCATTAAAGCACATGTTTTCCAAAGAATCAAAAGTGAAATCATTTTTAGTTTTGTTTACACACAAAACGTGTTAATTAATAATTAAATCAATTTGTCATTTGTTTAATTATTTTTAATATAAGAGAATATAACAAAATGTTACCAAAACCAAAGTTTGATGCCATTCCTCGACCAACTTTTGCCACTAATAGCAGTTCCCAACAGTTTACTCCCAATTGTCTTCAATATGCAAATATGCAGTCATTGAATCAGACATTTGTTAACAATTATCCGACTTATGGTCACAATTATCCAAACAATTATCAATTGTCTAATAATTTTCAGTCAACTCTTTGGTATCAAAACAATTATAACTCAAATTATAATTTTAATGTCAATAATGTTTGGAATGGATTTAATAATCAAAACAGTATTAGATTTAATCAGAATTATAATCAAAATTACAGACAATTCCCACAAAATGATTACCAAAATAAGAGATTTAAAGACAATCATCAAAAAAGTGTGAAGACTTCGAATAAGACATTTAATTGTGACGCCTGTAATCGTTGGTTTCCAACTCAACAACAATATGACCAACATTTGAGTGAACACATTTTGGTGAGAATTATATTATTATTATTTAATTAATTTAATTATTATTACATTTAAAGTGTGGATTAGATGAGTGCACATTCAGAGCACATCCAAAAGTGATTGAAAATCATCAACGGATGCAACACTTTTGCTTCAAAGATAGATCTCTTGTCAAGAAATTCATGAGTTTAGACACAGAAGAAGATATTGAAAAGTGGAAGGAAGAGCGCAGAAGACATTTCCCCACAAAAGACAATATTAAGAAAAAACAAGAATTAGAGGAAATTAAAAGATTAAAAGATATCGAAGAAAAACAACAATTGAATCAAAACAATGACAAACAAAAGGATAACCAAAAAGAAAGTGAAAAATCATTTAAACAAAAGTCTAAGAAAAACAAAAAGTCTTTGAAAGCAAAGGAAAAACGATTCGACACTTTTAAGAATAATAGAAAACTAACTCTTTTTCAAAAAGTATGAGTTTTTTGTTTAAAACTATTTATAATTATTTTAAATTAATTTGTTTACAGCTAATGATGAATGAAAAACAAGAAATTGAAGACAAAGACAACGAAAAAGTCAATGAATTGCAAAATAACTGAATAATTGATCGGAAATTTATTTTAATAATTAATGATTTAAATTTATTTTCGGATAATTTTCTTTAGAAAATTCATAATTATTTAAATAAATAGAATTAAATATTTTTATAATCAGATATTAATAACTAATGAATTAAGTTTTCAAAATAAAGAGAAATCGTTTTTAAGTCAAATCATATCATCATTTGTTAGGAGTTGTGACGCGGAATCGATTTGATTAGAATAATAGACCTGCATTTGACGCAATGTTTCCAAATCAGGGATCTCTCCCTCCTTTGTAAAGGTTTTTAAAATTGATGCCAATCTGTAGAGAATTCTCTCTCTTTCAGTAACTTTTTGTCTGATTTTAGTCTAAAAATAAATTTAAATGAAAGTAAAATCGAATTACAATTTTCAAAACTACAGGTATTTGGATATCATTCAAAGTGACGGCAATTTCTTTGGCTTCGGATAAAATCTTCGGATCCATTGAAGTATATTCAGCTAAACGCAGTCCATAGAAGAGTTCTTTAGTGGGTCCCGATTCAAGTGTATGCGTGAAAACATATGACTCGTTTTGTTGGTGTTCTACTTTAAAGTTATAACTAAAAGTTATAAATAAAAAATTAAAGATTTAAAAGACAACGTTTTAACCAATACTTTGAAACATTGAGGTAAAAGTTTTCGAGTTTTGTTAATTCTATGAAATGTGTCGCTAAAAGAGTGTAGGCCTTCGTTTGAATTAAGTATTCACAGATTGCGAAACACATTCCGACGCCCTCTTCAACACTCGTTCCGCGACCCAATTCATCGATTATTATCAGAGAATTTTCGTTTAAATTTTTCAAAATATAACTCATTTCTCTCATTTCAACCATAAATGTCGAGGAATTCGATTCGATTTCATCATTATTTCCAATTCGAGAGAAGAGTTTATCAAAGATACGAAACGTCGCGAATTCCGCGGGAATATAAGATCCGATTTGAGCCATAACCTGATGTATTGCCACTTGTTTTAGAAGAATAGACTTTCCACTCATATTGGGTCCGGTTATTATCATAAAATTATTATCTTCTGTCAGAAACTGTAATAAATAATAAATTTTAAAAAACGATAATTCTATAGATAATTACGATATCGTTTGGGACGGGTTTCCTATTGAGCACTTTCTCGAGGATCGGATGCGTTCCCTGTTTGACAGCCAAATAGTCATCAAAAATTGGTCGAACATAATTGCCAAGAGTGCACTGAGTGGCCAAAGAATAGATAAAATCCATTTCAGATACGACTTCAGCAAAATCATAGAGACATCCAATGAATTTTTGAATATTTTCTAACAAATTAGTCATAATTCTGAGGATTAAGAAATTAATTTAGAATATATTAAACCCAAACTAAAGACTAACAAATTGCTTAACAGATAGATCTCTTCGACCGCCAAATCAATTCTGTTATTCTTATTAATCAACTCTTGTGTCGTAAAATTAATGGACTTTTTGTTGTAAACAATTTTGACGAACTCTTGAGGTAAACGAATATTTTTGAGGACTATATTTTTGTGAGATATTTCCATATGAAATCCTCTGCTCGGAGTTTGAATTAATTTTAAAGGTACAGAATCGCCATATCTTTGGCGTAATTTATCGCTCAAATGGTAAATGTCATCAATTGATTCGGAATATGCGTCGCGAGCGATATCCAGAAGATTAGAAATACCTTTTTTGATGGCCAAACATCTCTCGAGTTTCATTTTAGAGCTATTCTTTGAGTACTTCGAGTCTTCGTCTATATATTCATTAATCGCTTCTAAAATAAGTTTAAAGCGTTGATCGAAAAACACTTCTAAATAATCGGAGAAAACTTTGTTTTCACTTAAACTTAATGTTTCGATAATGGGTTCAATGAGAGAAAGGATGTGTTTCAAAATAAGAACTGACTCGACTTTGCGTTCGGCCATCTTTACATTCGTTGTATCGCTTTTAGAAGATTTTTGAGCCAAAAAAGCGATAACTCTATCGATTTCAATGCCTGAGAATTGAATTATTAGAGCACCGAAACGATCGAACAAATTCTGAGAACTAATTATCTCTTCAATCATATCGAGTCGTTTATTAATAAGTCTTGGATTAGTCGAGGGCTGCAAAATGTTTGATCGCAACAAACGATAACCGGAACGGGTCTTAGTTTTGTTTAATATCCCGCAGAGGGTATGAGAACTCTTGGGATCATTTAAATTGACGATCAGTTCCAGGAGTTTAGCTGTTGTCGGATCAATAAACATAGTGTTGAGGGCACTTCTATAGATAAATCGGAGTGTTTTTGGGGCATAGTTTACATTTTCCATTCTCTCCATATATTTAATGAGTGCCGCACAGCTCGACAAACAGTAATACTTTGACTTCAATTGAATTTCGATGTCTTTACAATCATCGCAACAAAGTTTTCGGATTAGTTCTACACCTGAACAACAAAATAATATAATTTTTAATAAAAGACATACAGAAGACAAACAAAAGACAAACAAAAGACAAACCTTCGGAGTCATTGAAGTTTTTTCGTTCAAATTGTTTAATAGTTTTGACTTCATTTGAAATGATTTCAATTAAACGATTTTCACTCTTAAATAAAGTATTCGGAAGAATAACAAACAATGGCTGTAAACCAATGATAATGTTTTGAAGATTTTCATAATTAAAGTTATCATTGAATTGACTCAAATTGACTTCAGGTTTGTAGAGATCAATAGACGCCATTCCCACCATTCCTTTTGAATGACCCGTTCCTTCAGTTAAACATAAAACAATAGTCGAGCCCTCATTAGTTGTGGCCTCTGATGTCAGAGTGAAGTTCGGGTCATAAGTTTGTCTCCCGATTGACTGAAATGGGGTTCGACTCGACTCATGTCGGGAACTCTTATTCTTTGAACCGATGATAGGATTAACAAAATATTGTGTCGGAATCCAAGAAGTGTTCTCTGAACTCATATGTTGTCTCATCTGATGACTAGAATTGGTATTCATTTGAGGATTGAGTTGAGGACAAACACTCGAAGAATTAGTTGTACTGAAGACTAAATAAACATAATTTATATCAAAACAATTATTAAATATTTGTAAAATATTTACGATTAAAGAAATTTTGAGTCATTTTTGTTATTATCTGTACTTTAATTGCGTTAAATTTCAATAAATTTATTTGAATTTTGTGTTAAAATTAAGTAAAAATAAGATTCGTTTCAATCAAATCAAAAGTCAAACTCTGACTCAAAAATGAGTCGTCACTCAAATTATGTCTAAAAACTAAATTAACTGATGTTTTGTTTAATTAAAGTTTATGTTTAGTTTGAAAACCTATTAAACAATAATTCTTTTATTGAATGCATTTTAATTAAAATCAAATTACAATTAATTTATTAAATATTTTTATAAATAAATGTATTTTTAAATCAAAAACATTTTTATTTAAAAGTTTTCATATATTTTCTCCTTTTTTACAGTTTTTTATATTTATTTCTTAAACTAAAAGCAATAAAATTCTTCTAAAGTTTTCAGAAGTGCTTTAAGTGATCCCTTCTTTGGATAATTTGAACAAAAAGAAATGAAAGCAGTGCTGATCTCAACAACAAATAATTGCATTCAAGGTTTGTACCTATTTTTAGATTCTTTTGACAAAACCTTTGACATAAAGTCTAGTGAAGGTCATCAGAAAAGAGGAAGAGTTGAGCTGAGGGTCATTTCTTATAATCGAAAAAATAAATGATTGGATTCGTTGGAATCAATACAAAATGTCAAATACTGTCCAATACCTGTAAGTTATTGGATTTCAGTTCCCTCTGACTCTCACTGACCACAACTGTCATAACTAGAGTCCGAAATACCTAAAAGTGGACAATACTTCACGGGTTTAAAAAATGGGATTCACTTAAGAGAAGTGAAGTGAAAAAAAAGTGAATTAAGTTTCGGTCTCTAGTCTTAACCATAGCTTTAAACTCTTTTCTGTTCCTCACTATATATACCTTTGTTTAGAACAGAATTCTTTCAAAGTTTTGTTTTGCGTCCAAATCGTTAACAAAACTTAGAAAATGTTTAAACTTCTCTTAATTTGTTTTATTGGATGTGCTTTGGGTCAGGACATTAACA
Organism: Galumna obvia; assembly: GCA_034695785.1. Taxonomy (NCBI): domain Eukaryota; kingdom Metazoa; phylum Arthropoda; class Arachnida; order Sarcoptiformes; family Galumnidae; genus Galumna; species Galumna obvia. Next base: position 13,118 of record JAQFZM010000558.1, read on the forward strand.
ACAGAAAACCAGACCATTCTAATGATTCGACTGTCCAACAGAAAGTTGAACCCTTTATGGAACAACCGGAAGGCTCCCAACCATTTCTTCCCCAATTTTCGGTATCTTCTGATGTGAGGAATGAAGAACAGGTCCCACAACTTAATGAACCAATTGTTCAACGAAAAGAGGAACCCTTTGTTGCCCAACCAGAAGTCTCTCAACCATTTGTTCCGCAATTACCCTTATCTTCGGATGTGAGGAAAGCAGAACCGGTCCCACAATTTAATGATCCAACTGTTCAACGAAAAGTGGAACCCTTTGTGGCCCAACCAGAAGGCTCTCAACCACTTGTCCCCCAATTACCCGTATCTCCTGATGTGAGGAAAGCAGAACCGGTCCCACAATTTAATAATCCGAGTGTCCAACAAAGATTTGAACCTTTTGTGTCCCAACCAGAAGGTTCTCAATCATTTGTTCCACAATTCTCGGTATCTCCTAATGTAAGGAATGAGGAACCGGTTCCGCAATTTAATGATCCGACAGTCCAACGAAAAGTTGAATCATTTGTGGCTCAACCAGAAGGCTATCAATCATTTGTTCCACAATTCCAAGTATCTCATGATGTAAGGAATGTGGGCTCACACATTCCCCAACTGATCGATCCAACTGTCCAACAAAAATTTGAACCTTTTGTGGTCCATTCAGAGGTCAATCATCCCAATGTCCCTCAAACCCCAGTATCTTACGATGTGAGGAATGTAGAACCGGTTGTCCAAAGACCAGGATCTTTTGTTAATCAACAGGTTGTTCATCAAACGAATCCATTAGTTTCAGATGTGAGGAATATAGAGAGCCATGTCTTTGAGCCTTCGGTCCCACATAGAAGTGAAGCGCTTGGAATTCATTCGGCCTCCAATGAAGCCATTGTTGCTCCAAATCCTGTGGTCTCTGATGTAAGGAATGTAGGATTTATTCCATCGCAAACTACTCATGAATTGAAGAGATCTGTCAAAGAGAATGTGGTTCGGGTCACAAACACTGTCAAATCAAGAACACCCGTAACTCTATCTAAAAGTAACATGGTACCACCAGTAGCAATTAGAGCTTACCATCCAATTGAACAAACAGTTCAAACTCGCCATCAATTTAGTCAATCGGTTGGATCCCCTGTTTTCCAATCAAATGTACCTCAAAGACAAGTAGCACAGCCTTATTATGAACCGCTATACCAATACCAATACCAATACCAACCGTATGTCACAAATCAAAGAGTATTTATTCCGTCACAATATTTAACTGAAGGAAGAGTTGGACAAATGCGACAACTTCTCAACGGAGAGCGTCCAACAGTTGTCTACACTTCTGTTAACAGTAATTCTGGTATTCCTCAGTATTGGAGAAATAATATTCAATCAAATGTCGCGATTCCGGCACAGAAGCCAACACTTCCTCGTCTTTCGACTAAACAATAATTTGTCAAATCTTTAATCAAATGATTTGAATAATAAAAGAAAATTTTTAAAAATCAATTTTGTTTTCATTTAAGTATTAATATTTGTTTTATTCTTAGACTTTGAATTCATTTTCTAGCGTTTAATGAAGTTTTGATTAAAACTAAATATTAAATAATTACTCAAATTTTAGGTTTTGGACTCATATTCTTCTGATTATATTTATGATAAGTTTTTGTATTCAAATTCTGTTTTAAATTCAATAAAAATCTCAAAACGAGAGATAAACGACAAACGAATCAAACAAATGAAAAGAATTCAAACTTAACTCTGACTTAACTGTTATTCAGTTAAATCAAAATACTTTTCATTTTATTTTTCAAATGATTTACAAAATATTTATAAAAATAAAATTAATTATAATTATAATTAATTTGACAAAACTTTTAATAATGAGTTTTATAAGTAATACAAAAATTATAGTTTAATAGTTTTTCAATTTCTAAAATTTATGTTTTAAAGAATAGGTAAAAAAACTTCTATTTTTAATAAAATCAAAGCTTTGAAAATATTTTTTTAAATTTTATTTAATATTATATCAAAAAATAAAACAAAAATTTAATAAAATTTATTCAATAAATAATGGATTATTGTTTGTAGTATTTATTGATTTGACAAAAAAGAATCAATCGTTTAAAATAAAGTCCAAAATTGAATTTGCAATGAATTAACTGAAAGTGCGTTTAAATCCTGGAAATCACTCTTCCGGATGATTTTCAACGGAATCATTTCATCAATATTTTTGTTATAAAATTATTTGAGTTTAAGTAACGCGTATTTAAGTAATGCGTCGAATAATTAAAAGATGTGTAAAACTTATACTTTTTTATTAATGATTTGTTGGATAATTCAAAAGTTTAGAGTAATGTCCGTCTCATATGATTGCGGGACTCCAGCCCTCTATAAACTGACAAACTTTTCAATTATTGACAGTCATTTCCGTGACTCAAATATTTCTTATAAAAACGGAACAATTATTCACTATAAATGTATTGACATAAATGACCAGTTGATTAACCCGACACAAGACTCCAGGACCTGTATTAATGGGAAGTGGTCTCATTATATTCCCAGATGTGGTCAGTATATAAAACTTAATAAGTTATTATTTAATAGTTTTAACATAAATAAATTAATTTACAATTTTTTACATTAGAATAAAATAAATGAGAAATTATTATCAATTTTATAATAAAATTAATTTTTTGATAAAAATTATATCGAATATATTTTTAGCCAAATCTTTGGCCGACGGAAACGTTTCAGTAAAAGCTTTTATTATTCAAGATATCAATGGAATACAAACGGATGAGTTTAAAGTAAGAAATATTAGAGGCAGTCATAACAAATGGGCATTTATGGCACGCATTTGGCCATCTCTTTGTCAAAATATATCCCTCAACAACCCATATCAACACTCCCTTAATATAGTTTTAAGTCAAGATTTATTTTTCAATTATATGAAGATATCGTTCGCTTTTCCTACAATTAATGTCTCAAATCTTAATAATATGTTTGTCGATATCGAGTCATGGATTCACTCATTGATGTCCTGTAATATTGAGAATCGAAATCAATATTTGTCGGGAAAATTATTTTACGAAACGATTTCTTTTAAATGTAAACTAAACTCAACTGAATATAAAAACATTTTTAATGAAAGAAATTTAACAACGAATCAGATTTTATTAAATTTTAAGCCTCCAAACAAACCATCGATAAGGAATGGCCTAATTGTGACAATTTGTAAGATTGAACTTTTCAAATACCCGATTCACGATTGCGGACAACCAGACAAACCACTAAACTCTGTGGTCTCTTCTAATAAAGACTACACACAATTCACTTGTGATGACGGCTATGACTTAATGCCGTTCAAAACCAGTGGATATCATTTGGTTTGTGATATAAATAGTGACTGGAATACAGAGTTTCCATTTTGTGTTGAGAAGACTTATTGCTATTTATTTGAGAATTTGACAAAATTTTCAGCGAAAGTAAATTATCATAATTTTGAGTTTAAAATAATTAAAGGAAAGAACACAACGAGTAGTAATACAATCGCCAGCTTTTCCTGTGAAAACGTTACGATCGATGACATCGAAACAGTCTTGAGTCCAATGACCAGTTCCTTTAGGACATGTATTCGAGGCAAATGGAGTGGCCCTGACTTCAAATGTGAAATTAAGAGTAATTTTCTCAAACAATTATTCGATAGAAAAGTATTATTTATTCTAATTTGTTGTCTAATAGTCTTGATTTCTATCATTATTTTGTTATCGCTTTCAATAATTTTATTCAAAAGAAAAACCAAAAGATATTTAAAAGAATTCCGAGAGAGAAACGAAAGGCCGACCGCCAATACTGTCAGCACTATTGCCAGCCCTCAACCCTTTTGGAATAATTCCAATCAAAATAATTACGATTCAATACGAATGAGTCACTTATCTAATGATCATAATTACGAATACGTCTACGAAGAAGTGTTCGATAAAAGTACACTCAGTCTCAATGATAACCTCCTCTATGATTGCACTGAAAAGTTGGATACACAAAACCCCACTCATAGACTCTCCAATACTTTGTGGTCCACAAACACCACTTATGGATAAGAAAAGACTTTTTTGTCAATATTTTTAGTTTCTTTTCAAAAATATTAATAAATTTACAAAATATTCAGTTATTTTTAGTAACAAAAAAGATAAGAAGAAACGAATTTATATCTTTATCTGAATGGGAAAGAGCTCTCACTCGGAGCTAAAAATTATGACATTGATATCCACTATAACTTATTATTTGAAACTTGAAATTTGTTTAAAAAGTAGTTTTTCGCAGAATTTCAAACCGGTATTAAACAAGACATAAAAAAAGACAGTTTTTGTTTTACTTATAATTCTTGTTCTGAAGCTCTGGAACAGTAATATAGACATAAACAGAGCACAGATGTGTCTATTGTTGATTGAAAAAAGTGAAAAGTTTTCATTTAATCATTTTAAGTGTATTTTTATTCATTTTTCCTAATTTTCTCAAAATAAATGATTGATTTGAGTGTAAAAAAGTTTAATAATTTATTAATAATTTATTGACTTCTAATTATTTTTTCATTAAATGTTTGACAAAACAATGTTTGGAAACTAAAATGAGCTAAAACTGTGATCTATTGAACTAATTATTTTTAACATTAGTCAATGAACAACACTTCACCAGATGACTGTGCAACAATAAACTAGTTGACTTCTTTTTAAATAAATATTTAAAAAATTATTAAATTTTGGTTCAATTGAACTAATTATCAATTATTCGAATCAATTGAAAACATATTTATTTATTGAATGAAAACTCTAATTAAAGATTAAAAGAAAAGTTGTTTTATTTGTTTAATGATATAATTATTGCTAATAAAAGTATAAACAAATAGCAATAATTATTTTTGTCAAAATTAGCGGAAAAATCAGTTTTTGCTCAGATATTATCAAAATATAAATTCTTTTGTTTAAATAAACCCAATTTTGTCCAAATCTGTGAAAGACTATCATTTTTATGTAATCCTAAATAACTTATTTATTATTAATAACTTTATTTTAATAAATTTTTGTTACGTCTTTATTCCATTAATATTAATATTAATTTTTATTATTTATAAGTTTCTCAATATTTCTTTTATTCAAAATTGAATTAAATTCTAATTATGTAATAAAAACATTCTAGGTAAATTAAATTTCCATTAAGTTGTATAGGATTACAATATAAATTTTCCTAGATCATTATGAAAATCTGTTATTAAACTTACCTGTATATTCTTTTTATGCTGTTTCTAAGTGTGCACATCATCTAAGTTTTCCATCTTTGTTTATAAAATGTCCTTGTTCAATATGATGTCTACAATATAATATAAAGTAATAATAATATAACTAATATCAAGTTATTTTTGTTATTTCTAATGATAAGTTAAATATTAAATAATTATACCATGGAATTATTTCTCCTCGTTATATAAAGTTTAGAACTAATTAAAAATCAATAAATTGATGTTTTTCTTATTTTTCTAAAAATAATGACTTTTAATAATCACTTCAAAGGAAAAGACATTAATTTTAATTCGTGTGAAAAGTGTCGGCAAATCATCCCTTGAAGGACAACAAATACAAAAAACAACAAAAGAATAGAAAATCATTTAAATAATTACATAAAACTCTTTCAAATCACTTCAAAAGAATTAATTATTTAATGATAACATTAAATAAATTTGAATAAAACTTATCTAATATTTGTTTAAAGGAATTTCTAAAAATTAATTTCCAATTAATTTAAAGTTTTGTTAATCATTGATAAGAAAAAAAATACTTGACTTTCAAAATGAGTTTATATAATATTATGTGAATCCTTGTGAATGACATTAAGAGTTGAGTGAAAATAATCTAAAATCAGGACAAATACCTATAAGTTGTCGATAAGTTTAAAACTTTGATTCAATCCATGCATACATTTTGTGATTAGATGTGCTTCGAATGTTCTCAGTGTTTAGTGTTTAGTGTTTCAGTGTTTCCCCTCATTTGATGGATAATTTTTTCTAAATTGAGTAATATAGTGATAATCACATTTGACATTATAATATCATATTATTAATATGTATTGAATTTATTAAATTGTTTTGAAACCAAATTAACTCTAAACTATCATTCAGACGATTACTATTGTGAGGGGATATCATTATGTGATTAAACATTTATAGAGTTATTGTTTATAATTCTAAACAATTTTAATATCATTTGTTTCTCATTTGGAAATTCTTTGAAGAAATTATAAGAAATCAATTCATTCATTCATTACAGCAAAAAGTGATTTAAAGTTTTGACTTGAATTTATTTTAATATATTATTTCGTTTTGGAACTGAAATTTTAAAATAAGATCTTATCATATGTTTACACCGAAATTATGGAAAAGTTTTGTGGCTCAGAATTCTGGGTGAGTGTAAACTTGCAAATTTGAATTCATGAAAAATAACTAAACTATAAATAATCGTTAAAATCAAGTTTTAACATAAGATCAGATTTCAAGTATTAGTTATAACTTATATCTGAAAATAATCAATCATTTACTCAATTATTAGTGTTATATCAATTTTCATTACCACTGGTTTGGAGAAACTAAAATTATATTTGCTTTTAACCCATTTGTCGGACAAATTCTCATACTTGAAATCAAAATTCAATAACAAATGAATTAAATGCTTCAATGAAATGCTTTTAAATCTTATAAAGAAAGAAATCCTCAAATAATTGGAACTTTTTTTATATCAATAATTGATTCTTTAGTTCATTTAATCAGATAATTGTCTCCACAAAAGATAGAGAGGGAGAGTAAGAGAGGGAGAGAGAGAGAGCATATTCTCACTCTAATGTTTTGCCTCGATTATCACTTAATTTGATTTGAGATTAGTTTTAGATCAGTTATCCATTAGATTTGTTCTCAATTTACTATTATTTGAATAAAGTTTGTGTTCATTGAAAGTGACTCAACTAATGTGTAATATCATTGACTCGTTGAAGGATTCTTCGATCTGGAGCTCCAAAACGCCGTATCTGACCGTTTGTTTTAGAGAAACAGTTCTCGTTTGGATACCTTTCGCTTACATTTGTATTATAGCTATACTTAATGGCGTTTTCCTTAAAGAACGTCAAAACTCCAAATTATTTATGTTTAATCAAATCAGTAAATATAAAATTGTATGCATTTTATTGTTTATATTTTTTTCTTTAAAAATTAATTTTGAGTTTAATTTATAGATAACTTCACTGTTTTTATTGGCGCTCACTATTTGTGAGACAATTCATTCATTAATCAAATTTATAACAATCCATACCTATAATAGATATCTATTGTATACTTCGTTCATCAAATCGCTAACATTTGTAAGTTTTTAATATGAAAATTGAAAAATCAATTTCAAAATCTGTACTGAAATCTGGTTTTGAGTGTTTTATTGAGTGTTTGAGTCGACCCATTAATTCATTTGAAATGGGTTTATAAAAACCAGATTCAAATTAGATGTCCGACAACTCATATATCAATGTTTTTATTAATGTAATACTACTTTCTCTTCACAAAACAGATAATTGTGTTAATAATCCAGACATTAAACCGTAAAAAAGGTATTCACACTTCCGGCTCACTATTTATATTCTGGACTCTGATATCCATCTGTAGTGCAATTAGTGTTTACTCGTTATTAAGTCATACAATAGATATAGAAATCGATTTCAGTGATAATAATAAATACAATTTGGGTGAATTCACAATCGCCACCACTTTTACATATTTACCGCTCGTCTTAACACAACTGGTTTTGAGCTGTTTTTCTGATGCCTCCCATTCCGACAATGAAAAGGTAATCATTGATTACTAATCACTACTTTTTAGACTTTTCCCATTTCAAGGATAGTCTCAAATGATATATAAGTATATATTTAAGTATTAATATTTCAATCATGGGATAGGAAATTCCATAATAAACATGCACATCTTATTCCTTAAATATGCTAATAATAAATAACCCTTAATTTAATAGTGATTTCCATTTTGATTCCAATGCAAAAATGTAGTATTAACCAAGATCAAGTAACTCTTTAATTTTATTCAAAGATAATATTCTATTTTAAACACTAAGGATTGAATATTAATCATTTCCAATCACTTTCCATCAGATCAATAACCTTGGTCTTGCTTAATCTAGACATGTCGTAATGTTGAATTTTTGACCCTGTTTCTATGAAGTTCTTTTAAAGTTTCTATAAAGAGAGGGATGTATTTTAGTTAAATTTTCTATTAATATAAAATTTGATACAAAATTTCAAATATTTTTATAAACATTAGTTTTGAAACATATGTGAAAAACTTCTTATCTATAAAGAAATGGTCGTTTAGTGAAATGATGGCACACCATTCAGTTGAGACTAATGTGATTCTTAAGGTTAAACCACGAATTCTAATCAATTGAAGCCTTGAATTAAAAATAATTAGTTTTAAAATAAGTGATAAAATTCATTGAATTTGTTTTATCAGAAGACTATTATTTGATTTGATTTTTGTATAAAAAGTTTAAAGAAAATTAAGTTTAGAATGAAAATTGTTCTTGTTGTTTCAGAACGACAATCCAAAAGAGGTGGCCTCATTTCTATCAAAATTATGGTTTTGGTGGTTCAGTTCGTTGATATACAAAGGCTTCAAAAGCCCTCTGACTCAGGAGGATATGTGGAAACTGAGCCAAAACAACGAAACTCAGTTTATTTCGGACCGATTGGAGACACAACTCAACAAAATTAACGATAAAATCAGTAAATACCAAAAGGAGGAAAAAAGCCAAGAGCTTAAGAAGAAAGGAGAAATAAGAGATATAAGAGAAAGGAAAATTAATATCGTTTGGCCCATTTTCATAATGTTTTGGTCTCATTTGCTATTCATTGCTGTAATCAAATTAATTCCCAGTTGTCTCACTTTTGTCAGTCCTATTCTTCTCAACGAATTGATAGGATTTATGAAATTCGGTGAGAAATTCACAATTGTTTTCTTTAAACTTTCATTTTCTTCAACTTTTTTTTCATTATAAGGAAAACTCAGAAACTTTTTCTTCAGTCGTTAGAAGTAGTTATGACTATAATTTGATGTTTTTATTGCATATTTTCAGATGAAAAAAGAGTTTTCACTAATAAATTATGTCTTAATTCTTATAATAATTTAAAATTTCAATATTTAAGAAAATTATTATAATTAAAAGTATAAAATAATATTCTTTCATAAGTTTTTCACTTTAAATGACATTAATTAATGGGTTCTTCACTAAATTATGAGCAAGGTAGCTGTCAAGGAACTCTTATTTAGTTGTCAAACTTTAAAATTATAACTAATTCTTTAATCTGTTTGCGAACAAAATTGACATGTTCATTTAATAATGTATTGAAACCATTATTAGGCAAATTTGGTAATTGTCCTCAACCCTTATGGCACGGCTTTCTTTACGCCATAATTATGTTTATCTCGTCTACTATTGAGTCCCTTTTGAACGCACAGTACGATTACCACATATATACTCTTGCAATGAGGATCCGTTCGGCACTCATTTCTATTATTTATAAAAAAGTATTAAAACTTTCTTCAAATGGAAAAAAGGTATTCACGACCGGAGAAATAGTTAATATTATGTCAGTCGACACACAAAGAGTAATGGAATACATCCAAATCGCAAATCTTCTCTGGATTTGTCCGCTTCAGATCTCTGTTAGTATTTATCTTCTTTGGCAACACTTAAAATATGGATCTCTGGCCGGACTTATTGTAATGTTATTATTGCTTCCAATCAATGGTCTTATCGGCGCTCGAATGAGGAGACATCAGACGGCTTTACTTCAGTTAAGAGACAAAAGGACTAAAATCATGAGTGAAATTCTCAATGGAATTAAAGTTATAAAAATGTATGCCTGGGAGCTATCATTCATTGAAAAGATCAGGAATTTCAGACAAAATGAGATTGCTAATCTCAAGAAGCAAGCCTACTTATCTTCTGGAATCACTTTCGCATTTAATTCGGCGCCATTTTTCGTAAGTCAACAATAAATGAGCTCTGGTTTAGAACTGATTCCTTAACTAATGATAGGTAGCGATCGCCAGTTTCGCCACTTTTATATTAATTGACTCAAATAACGTATTGGACGCACAAAAAGCTTTCGTTTCGCTCTCAATATTTAATATTCTTCGTCGACCCCTCGCTTTCTTTCCCCAATTAATAACTTCAACAATGATGGTATGACCACAACTTTGACACTAAACCCTTTGACTTAAAGTGTTTGAGTATCAAAAGTTGAGTCAAACTCAAATTAAAGTCTTAACACAAACTTTTTATTACAGTTTTTTGTATCCATTCGTCGCATAAATAAGTATTTGAATTGCGATGAAATCGAAAGAAAAACATTAAATAATTTGAATTTGGGTTCAAATAATAACAAAAAGACTGATTCACACATTGTTTTGTCAAATGCCTCTTTCAAATGGGACAGAGAGGACACCACTCCTATACTCTCTAATATTAATTTAAATGTAAAACCAAACAAATTGATAGCAATCGTCGGTAAAGTTGGTTCCGGGAAGTCATCGATTCTGTCGGCTTTATTGGGAGAAATGCAGTTAATTAATGGTCAGTCGTCTATAAACGGTTCGGTGGCTTATGTGCCACAACAGGCCTGGATATTGAACGCCAGCGTCAGATCAAACATATTATTCGGTAAAGAATACAAAATCGATAAATACAATGAAGTGATTCAAAGCTGTGCTCTCGAACCTGATTTTGCTCTTCTGTCGGGTATGACTTCAGATAAATAACAATTTAACTAAAAATATATTAATTATTTTCTCAATAATAAGGCGGAGATTTGACAGAAATTGGAGAGAAAGGCATTAATCTAAGCGGTGGACAAAAGCAAAGGATAAGTCTGGCGCGGGCTGTCTATAATGATGCGGATATCTATCTTCTCGACGATCCATTGTCTGCCGTTGACTCACACGTCGGTAAACATCTCTTCGATAAAACGATTGGACCGAAAGGACTTCTTAGAAATAAGACTCGAATATTAGTGACGCATAAGATCGCAGTTCTGCCACACGTCGACCAAATTGTTGTCTTAAAGGACGGAAAAATTTCTGAAATCGGCTCTTATTCACAGCTGATTCACAGCGGCGGCAGTTTTGCTGAGTTTTTAGCTGAGTTTATGACTGAAGGACCCGAAGAAGTGGTTGACCCGGAAGAGCTTGAAATCATCGAGGAAATGGCCTATGAATTAGAGAGACAATTACCTCGATTATCAATTAGAGGAAGTATTCACAGGCGATATTCTTTGAGAAATTCATCGAAAAGAGAAGACAATGAATCAGAACTCCTTTCAAAGCAAAAGAGTGACGACGAGAATACAATTAAGAACTCAAAACTTATTTCAAATGAAGAGATGAAAACGGGTTCAGTCGGTTATAAAGTATATTTCGATTACGTAAAGGCCATCGGAATTATGGGAACTCTGATTACAGTGTTATCATATATGATCGCCAACACATTTACAGTCCTCTCGAGTGTATGGCTCAGCAAATGGTCGGACGACGCAAACAAAAACGATTCTAAAACCATATCAACTCACGAAAGACTTGAAGTTTATGCAGGACTTGGATTAGGTCAGACCGTTTTCGTACTGATCGCTACCATAACATTGAGTTTGGGTAGTCTTCGAGGGTCTAATATACTGCACGAACTTATGCTAGATAATGTTATACGATGTCCGATGTCTTTCTTTGACACAACACCGATAGGTATTGAAATCAAATTCAATTCATTTATTAATATTTGTTTCAAAATTTGATTTTTAGGTCGAATTTTGAATAGATTTTCTAAAGATATCGACGTAACGGATATAACACTTCTCATATCACTAAGACTTTTAATAATAGAATTGTTTAGATCCTCGTCTTCTATTGTGATAATAGCTTTGGGAACACCACTAGTTTTGGTAGCATTTGTGCCTTTGGGTGCTATTTATTATGCCGTTCAAAAGTACTATATTTCAACTTCTCGTCAGTTGAAACGTTTGGATTCAGTCTCGCGATCACCCATTTATTCTCACTTTTCAGAGACAGTGATGGGCGCCTCCTCTATAAGAGCCTATAATGCAAGCAATAGATTCATCGCTGAATCTAATCGTAGGGTTGATGTCAATCATTCGTGTTATTACGCGAGTCTTGTGTCGAGTCGTTGGCTCACTGTTAGACTTGAGTTTTTGGGTAATACTGTATTACTAATACATTATTTATTTGACAACTCTTTAAACAATTGTTTGCTTTTCAGGTAATTGTGTTGTGTTTTTCACTGCTCTCTTTGCGGTAATGTATCGAGGAACATTATCTCCAGGAAATGCTGGTCTTTCTATTGGTTATGCGCTGACAATTACTGCAACCCTCAACCTTTTAATTAGGGGCAGTACTGACTTAGAGTCAAATATTGTTTCAGTTGAGAGAATATTAGAGTATACAAAGTTAGAACAGGAAGAGAAATGGTTTGGAGACCTCTCAAAATTGGAAAGAAACTGGCCTTCGATGGGCTCCATATTGTTCTTTCACTACAGCGCTCGATATAGAGATGGTCTTGATCTGATTCTTAAATATATAAGTGTTGATATTAAACCGGGCACTCGAGTGGGTATAGTCGGTCGAACGGGTGCTGGAAAGTCATCGTTAACTCTGGCGTTATTCCGACTGATAGAAGCCACGACCGGTTCTATATATATCGATGGCGTTCTTCTTTCGAGTCTGGGTTTACAGGATTTGCGTTCGCGGCTCACAATCATACCTCAGGACCCCTTTCTTTTCACCGGTACTCTAAGAATGAATTTGGATCCATTCAACAGATATAGTGATTCCGAATTATGGAGTGCTCTTGAATTGGCTCATCTTAAAATCTATGCATTATCTCTGGAGGCGGGTCTCGACCACCAAATATCAGAGGGGGGAGACAATTTAAGTGTTGGTCAGAAACAGTTGATATGTTTGGCCCGGGCTCTTCTCAAAAAGACAAAGATTCTAATCCTGGATGAGGCGACGGCTGCTGTTGATCTTCAGACGGACGAACTCATTCAAAAGACTATTAGAAAAGAGTTCTTCAACTGTACGATAGTAACCATTGCTCACCGACTCAATACAATTATGGATTACGACAAAGTAATTGTGATGGATAGGGGACAGGTCGTAGAATTTGATTCCCCAAACAATCTTCTCAATAATAAGAATTCACTTTTTTATTCAATGACTAAAGACAGTGCTATCAACTCATAGTTTCCACTTTTATTTATTTATCATTTCTTATGACTTTTTTATTTATTGTAAAAATAAATTATTAAATCATTTTTATATCAATTATTTTCAAATTAAAAATAATAAAAGAAAACAAAGAGAGGAAAGTTTGGTTCAAATGATTGCAATAAACTTATTATTATATGAAAGTGTTGTAAGAGAGTGACAAAAGAATAGTCAATAAATTGAATGCTGACCCATCCTAAATTAACCAAGGTACATCCTTTTTATATTCTCATATAATGAACTTGTAAACTATTTATACAAATGTATTCATAAATGAGATTAAAGTTCAAAAAAGGGCAAAAGTGTTGACATTAGGAAAGGGTAGGAATAAATATAAGCATTTTTTATGTAAATCAGTTGCAATGACTTTGTTTTCGTTGTTTTCATTCAAAAACTGTTTTTTGATTTAAATTTGATTTAAAATTATTTTATTTATATCTAAAGAAATGCCAAAATCAAGAGATAAAAGTGATTTAATTGGCAAAACATTTGCTAACAATAAGTTTAAAATCACGGAATTTATTGGATCTGGTTCTTTCAGTGAGATCTACAAGGTCATAGAATTATCTGGGACACGTGAATTTGCCGTAAAACTGGAAGCAAAAGACATTAAATATCCTCAATTAACTCATGAGTTGTTTATTTATAAGATTTTAAGTCGTGATTCAAACCATCCATCGATTCCAAAGACATATTTTATCGGTGAATTTGATCGATATTTAGCACTAGTGCTCCCACTTTTGGGTCCGTCCCTCGCAGTTATGTTCGAAGAGTGTCACAAAACATTTACTGTTAAAACAGTCACTCTTTTGGGACTTCAGATGTTTGACATTTTTCGTTACATTCATAGTAAAGGTATTGTCTATAGAGATGTCAAACCCGAAAACTTTTTGTTAGGTCTGTCCCAAACGGCCGAAACAAATCGATTACATTTAATAGACTTTGGTTTAGCCGTGGAATACATGAATAGTTCGGGTCAACACATTCCTTATATCGAAGGCTTAAAACTTATCGGAACCCCTCGTTATATGTCTATCAACACAAATATGGGTCGCGAACAGAGTCGAAGAGACGATATGGAAGCCATCGGACATCTATTCATTTACTTATTGAAGGGAACTCTTCCGTGGAGTGGACTTAAAATAGAAAACTCGACCCAATTATTCTCTAAAATCGCAGAAATTAAACGAAACACAAAACTGGAGAATCTGTGCTCTGATTTGCCGAAAGAGTTCTGTATTTATCTAAAAACTGTTCGATCGCTTAAATTTACTGAAGAACCCAATTATAATAAATTCATTGAAATGTTTGAAACTTTACTAAAGAATATGAAAGAAAGTAAGGATGAAGTCTATGACTGGAGTGACACCAAAATCAACACCAAAAACAGCGAAATCAAAATAAAGTCTAAAAGTGTTTCAAATTTAAAATGAAAGCAACGAAAGACAAATATAACTAAAATTCTTATATTTTTCGATTAAATCATTTTATTAATACTAATAATTTTTATACTATAAATGAAGGTTTTATCCACAAATTTGAAGCGTTTTTAACCAAATTATTCTTAAAATAACATTTGAATTAAATGAATAATTTTTATAATAAACACAAATAATTCATAACTAACCAAATGATAAAAAATAGAAAGAAATTTAAACAAAACTTATATTAAGTGAAATAATATTAAAAGAATAACATTTTTTAATGCATTTAATTCAAAGATAAAAACATTTTATTCAATAAAAATTCTTTTCTTAAGTTTATATAAAATTTAAACGAATTATAGAATCGATATTTGATTTGAGACTTAAGGCATGAATTGGAGCCGATTTCTCAAAACCAAAAAAATTATTATAACGGCGACAATCAGTGAAATAATGGTCGCAAACATTACTCCGTTATTAAACATATTATCGTCTGAAAAGTCGGAATTGGTTTCAACAGTGATTCCATCGGTACTAACGTTTTTAATTGGAGTGTTTCCAAAGAAATCTAAAAATTTTATATAAATGTTATCTCTTCTCAAATAATCAAAAATAAGACCTAATTTTCTCTTCCATTTCGGTGTTTCATATATTAATATCATTGATATCCAAACACAGAACGCAATAACCAAAACCCAAAAGAAGTTATGCAACAAATACTTAATCATTCGGAAACAAATCACTATAAATATGGCGATTATTAGAGGGATAATAATGTGCCAGATTATTGTGGACCAACTCAAATATATTTTCATTTCTTCTTCTCTTTGATTTCAATTTAATAAATATTCAGAAAACTATCAAAAAATTCTTAACTAAAAAAGACTTAATTTGAAGAATAAATTCAAATAAACTTTTTTGAAAATAACTGAAATGAAAGGAATTCACGCCATTTAACCAAAACTTTATTATTTAAATATAAATTAATTAAAAGAAATTTCAATCAAAGGCTTAATTTTTTTCTAAATTTTATCATTCGTTTAGATCTAATATTTCATTTAATTGTAAATTAAAAATAATATTTTATAGTTATATTAATTAAATTCAATTTAAATGAAACCATTAAATAATGATTCGATTCTATTATCAAAATTAGATATAAAAACATTAATCAATTAATAGATTTATATTCTCTTTATATCAATGAATGAGACGTTTTGAAAACCAAAGAATTTTTATTAATGAAATTATAAAATGAATTAAAATAAAAATTAATGATAAAATTTGGCTGAAATTTAAATTATATGACACTCAGAGTTAAGACCCAACTGAAGAGTGTTACCAAAAAGAAGTAAAGAGTGAGAAGAGTCATATCTGGCAAAACTAACGGATAGAACCCTCCCGTCCAGTAAATGACGACAAGAATGTCGGCCAAAGTTTCCAAAGTGGAGAAAACCCACAAAATGCAAATGTCTTCGACTATCGCCCCATAGAGTCCGATGGCGTGGAGTCCGACCCACATCGCGTTGATGTTAGCGATGGCTTCGGCCATAGTCTGACTTCTATTTCGGAACTCCACTTCAGACAAACGAATTGCCGTTCCGTTTGAGTGTTGATTTGCGATCGCTTTCTCTGCGAATACATAACTCAGTGACATATTCTTCAAACAGATGAGTATAACCACTGAACAGAGAGG